>JAPVLO010002401.1:0-35867 GCA_027257055.1 Cephalopachus bancanus | reverse complement strand
TCTCACTTTACAGCTTCCCTATCCCTCATTCTTCCTGGGCATGAGACAATAACCTCGACCCTAAACAGATGATCATGAAAAAAATAGTTTACATTTTATATTTGTAAAATATACAACTATAAAACCATACAGACACTATTAATTAATTTACTCATTTATATAAATTTGCTGTACTAAAATGTTTTGTGCTATGGTAGAAAGAAAGGCAGTGAAAGCAAGAAAGCACAACAGTAACTGGCCTCAGGGGCATGCAGTCCTGTGAATATGATGTATACTTCCATATGAAACAAATCACATTCAGTAATTAAGTTTTTTATGACCTCTCTTTGTCATCTTTGCAACATGTTGAACTTGAACTAGATAACTTGTTCAAAGATAGATAAAACCAGGCTTGCAAACATCAGTAAGAGAAAATATAATAATTCCCCTTTATCCTGTTAATAAGTTTCAGTATGAAGACCAAAACATTGTGGTATAGTAGAAAAACACTAAACTAGAAAAAAAAATTCACTCTCTGGATTTTTGACCTGACTTTACAACTTAGACTCTGTGCAACAAGTCTCTTTACCGGTTTGGGAATAATTGTCTTTTTGTGTGAAGTATAGTCATTGGATTTTCCCAGATGCACTATCTATAGTTTATGCTCTCTGCAGTTTTGTGATCCATGGATCCCTTTTCTATTCCATATGGAATTTCTTTGGCAAACCTTCATATACAGTCACTTTTTTGCAGTGAGGATTATTTTTTGGAAAGCATTTCTCCTCCTCCTCCTCCTCCTCCTCCCCCCTTCTCCTCCTTCCTCTTCCTCCACTTCCTCTTCCTCTTCTTCTTCTTCCTTCCCCTACTCTACTCTTCCTTCTCCTCCTCCTCCTCTTCTTCTTTAGCATGTAAACAGACAATGGTCTCCCTCCTTTGAAATAGAGGGTGTAAATTTTAACCCCTTCTTGCATTTGTTTCATGGAATAATTTTTCTCCTGTTTTAGAAAGCAACCTCATTACTTCATAGCCAGCTGTGGAGGTCTTTCTTTTCCCCAGTCTTTCATTTTGTTTGACATATATCAGCTTGGTTTTTTAAGACACATGACAGATAATGAGAACTGTGTCTTCCTTATGAAATTTGTGATCTAAATTCTTCCGCAATCATTTCATCACAGAATGTACCTAGTTTGTAATGAGTCTCCATTGAGGCTAGCTAGTTAATTAAAATGAAACCATCAAGAAATAACAGTTGAATGGATGTCAACTAATAAATGTGCATAATGTGCCAGACCCCATATCTCCACCTTACTCTTGGACACTACCGACATTCCCTTGACCCAATACTTGGCCTACCCTGAGACTTTCCAAATCCCATTTCTAGTAGTGTAACTCGACAAGGATTTCTCTAGGTTAAGAAATGCAGAAAGAAATGCCCAGGTGTATGCCATCTGTCAGCTTATCAACATGCAGAAATGGTTAAGTTTTGCCTCACCTTATTGCCACCTCCTTACTTGACACATGCAGAAACAGCTGAGAAACAACAAGCTTTTAAAAAAGACAACAGCAGCAGCAGAAGGGTAAAACAAAGTCTTTTTAATGTCTTTTATGCTTATGTGATTGACAAACAGAAGATTGTCAGGGAAAAAGCTGTGCAATCTATTTTTTTTGTGTGTGTGTTTTTTAGAGTAATACCTCTTTAGAGATATGAAGCATGTGTTAAAATTGAATCTCAAGCAAGTTGAAATGACTTGCCCAACGTTCACATTATATAGGTAACAAAGTGAATTCTAGTCCAAGGCTTGTAATTAGAACTCATTCATACTTTGATACTGTTTTCTTTTTTTGTACTAAAGCTCAGGAAACCTTACTTTGATTGTAGCACACAACTGCTACCATCTCCCCTTTAAAAATATTATTAAGTTGACCTAGAATCCACCACAACTTGCCTTGAGCCCAAGCAGACAGAACAGATACTAAACAATATCTTTTAAGCATGTAGAAGAACCTACTCCCCAAAGACACAGTCTGCCTAAGAAGGAAAAAAAAATATGGCCCCATTCTCCATAAAACAGGAAAATTATATGATGAAATCTCAGAAAAATATTTAAAAATTTGATTTTACTGTGAAAAAGATCAAGATTAGAAATCAAACTCTGCCACTTGCTGTGAAACTTTGAGCAGATCACTTTACCTTTCTAAACAAAAATTTTTTTTATCTGTAAAATGAAGATTGCTAACATGACCTTCAGTGAGTTATTATGAACACTCAATAGTTGAGATAATGAAAGTTAAGCATTTAGTAAGTGTACAGCATATAGTGTTCAAGACATTTTAACCATTATTATTGTCAACATCCTTCATTCAAGTCTCTGTTCAAATGTATCTATGTGTATAAAGATACACACAAACATATATGCATGTATTTATTTCCCCTTACCCTGTTTGTATGTTTCAATAGGAAAATCAAAGCATTGTAGTATTATGGAAACAACACTAAACTAGAAAAAAAAATCACTCTCTGGATTTTTGTCATGACTTTAACACTTACACTCTGTGCAACAGGTCTCTTCCCCTGTTTGGGGATAATTATCTTTATGTGTGAAATATGGTAACTGGGTTTGGCCAGATGCATTATACACATACATATATGTATGTATATACATATATATGTATGTACATATATGTGTGTGTATATATATCTATATCATGTTTCTTTTTTGTTTCCCTTGTTAAAAGGTAGGCTTCATGTGAATAAAAATTCTGTCTATATTGTTAATTGTTGTATCTTTAGCACCTGCAACAGTGCTTTCTCATAGAATAAGCAAACAGCATACATTTATTTAATAAATAAGTGAATCAGGTGGTTTCCAAATGTAAAGATCCTTTGTACTAAAATGAGAATTATCATAAATAGAACTAATTGTACTGAAATTCACTTTCTAACTTTGGGTATATCATAATATTGTTACTTGTCTCTAATATTTGACAACTTCTATTTTTCAAGAACCATCTTCAGTGATAGAAGGCAATTTATACTGTCCTGCCATACTTTCAAAGCTCTTACAATACTCTTTATCAATATATTTTCCTCATTAAATTGCTCTTTTGTAATATATTGAAAAATTGTTTAAATTTAATTGAACAAGATCATCTAGCTTAAGTATGATGGATAGTAGCTATTTGTCTTTCTATTCAATTACAGTATTATTAGTAGGAATGATGGTGATGATGATTATAATAATAATAATAATATGGCATTATGGCCCATCCGTGTTTAGAGAATTATTACCAAAGAATTAATGGGGACAATATGAGATACATCAAATTTTGTTTTTATTGTCAGTCTGGGTAAAGAATGTCTGCCTGATGCCTACTTGCTGTCTTTCATCACCTTGTCCATCCTCACTTCACAAAAGCACACACATATAAACATAGAAAACATCCTACCTCCACAGTATTTTCTGCTGTGTTAGGTTCCATGTCTCTGGAAAGAGAGTGACCAAGGTATATAGGAAGAGCGTTAAACCTAAGAAGGATTTGTGCTGCATCATGGAGTATAGGCAACGATCAACAGACTATACAAGGGAAGCCTGTTATTGAAATCTCTTTTCCACAGTTACATACATTGGAGTTGTTTTCTTGCTGGCCTGATTTTTTTCAGTTTTTCTTATTTTATTTGAATAACCTTCATTTCACAGTGGTCCCGCATAGGCTGGATAAATTTTAAAAAATCTTATTTCTTATTAGCTTGTTTTCTGAGGGCGTAGAGAATAGAAAGCTGAGTCAAAGAGTCAGAAAGTCAGAGGTCTCCACTCCACTGTAGGAAATTGGCATGAACTAAAAAATAAATTAAAAAGTTAAATCTACTACCTACCCAAGAAATCAAATAGTGCATCCCCAAAATGATGTATTGGCATAAGGTTTAGTTCTTATTTTGAACTCATGACCCTACTCAAATATTTAGAATATGAAGTGCTGCTAAGTAATATACATTTCCACAATCTTTTAATACTTTAATCTTTAAATACTAATATCAATGTTCACTTTCCCCACGTTAACACCTTAAAAGAGCCATTCTCTAATAGTGAGTCAACTTGTAGTTCAGACTACCTTATAATGAGAACTTGTACAATAGATCAAAGTGAGCAATGAGCAAGGTATCAAGCAACCTAGGTTCTAACTCTATTTCCACCACTACTTTTACCACCTTAGACTAGTTCTTTTCCTCCCTAAAACTAGGCTGTATAATTTGTGAATGGCGATAATATCTAACATATTATCAATAGTTTATAATTCTCTGAGATTTTTGGTAACTCAGAAAAAAGTACCAGTTAGCTTTTCTTTGCCTAATTCTATTCTATAGCAAACTCATTGCAAAAACTTATAGTTTAATTTGAACACTTGCAAGACAATATCTAGCAATGAGTTAGTTGTACCTTGATTTGAAACATTTCAATTCATTACTGCAATTATTTACTAATTTGTAGTTACTTTAATATTTTAAGCAAATATATGCAAAATTATTACTTGAGTTAATCTTATTAATTAAATTAAGTGGGACACACATATACATTGAGGCTCCAAATATGTTTATGCTGTTTAATATTTTAAAGATAATAGAAGAATGAATATGGTATTTGTAATTCATCTCAAATATACATTTTCACACAAATGGTATTAACATTGTTAGAAAAAAAGAGAAGAGTTTATTATTATCTAGGAAGAAATGGTCTTAGATGCGTGGTACTGAAAATGTCAATGTGCTTAGCCCAATTTTCTTAAAAAAAGAACTTGAAAGAGAACTGACTCTTTCCTTCATATAAACCCAACTGATTCTGAAGAATGAGCAAGAAACCACCAAAAACAACTTTGAGTATTCAGTACATGGGTACAGAAAACCCATGTGTCCTTCCTTCTGGTTGTCTATTATTCAGAACTACCTTATAGTATATGAAGATGTTCCCTCCAAATTAGCAAGCAGAATCTAGAGATAGTCTTTAACTGTTCAACACCCATTGTATGAAGGAATAGAGGTGAAGGAAGTTATAGAAACAACATATCATTTCTTCAGTCTACTACCTTAATGAAAATGAACAGTTTGCTTACTTCACTTCTGCTTTAGGATATCGACAGCTGTTATTAGTAAATAGAAAAACAAATTTTATTTTTAGCATTCTTTTATAACATGGCACTCATATATTTGACATGATTTAAAAGTCATAAAATGATTACATTACATAGTTTGAGATTAGAACTAAATAATGTAGCTGGGCTCGGTGGCTCAGCCTGTAATCCCACGCCTTTGGGAGGCTGAGGTGAGTGGATTGCCTGAGCCCGCGGGTTCGAGACCCACCTGGGCAGTGAGACCTCATCTCTACAATAAATCAAAAAATCAGCCAGGCATGGTAGCGCGCGCCTGTAATTCCGGCTACTCGGAAGGCTGAGGTGGAAGGATCGCCGGAGCCCAGCAGGTCGAGGCTGCGGTGGCCGGGAGCAGCCACTGCACTCCAGTCTGGGCGACAGAGTGAGACTCCAACTCAAAAAAAAAAGAACTAAATAATGTCACAAATCATAGGATAAATATAAACTAACATATTTTCAAGTACAGTTACACCATATTAATTTGGAGAAAAGTATATCTGCATTATTAGAAAGTTTAAGTTATGTAACAGTTTTAAAGAGGCAGTTTTGTATTATATATCAACTGCAAATAATAACGAACAGTTTGTGAAATGTCAATTACATTTTTAAGAAACTCCTTTTAATAATTAGACAACAATGATTTGAAATTAACATGCACTCTATCAAAACCGGTTCTTAGGGTTCTTAAATTATGTTCCAAGGATTTAAGAATTTATCCTAAAATTGTATTAATACCATTAATTAGCTAGTCATATTAATATGGTACTGTTTTCCTAAAATATTTGTGATATTTTTATTTAGCTTAAAATTTATTTGATTAAAAAATCTACCCATTTCAATATCGTTTTATGACTTCCAGGGCTTTGCTCAATGAATTATCATTAGTCTTATATAATCAATATCTTTTTCAACTAGCTATAAACATGTTCAAGCTCCTTACTTTTTAGAAACCAACAAAACCCTCACTGGTACCGGCTTTCTTTCATATCCCAGTTTCTCAGAATAGCAGTACAAATTTCCTAATCCTGTGCTCTCATCTCTCCTTTACTCCTCAATCCATATCAATCAGGTTTCTGCCTCTAACCTTAGACTGAAACTGACAAAATATTTTGCCATTTCATATTATACTTAATCTCTTTGTACTATTTGGTACTGATAGCTACTCCATCCGTGAAATTGTCTCCTCTCTTGACAATCTTCTTAAATATCATGCTTTCCAGTTCTCATCTTGTCTCTAACACCATTTATTTGTTCACCAGGCTCCTGGTGGGAAGCAGCACTTTGAGTAGTTGCCTAGCTCACATTTCTTTTTTGTTAATCTGATATACAACATACAGATATATAATGGGGGTCAATTTCTGTTATAGCACTTTTTTTTCGTGATAGCTCATCCAGGGTTAGACCATCAGATGTATACCAAATGAGTTTTGAAATTTGGAATGGAGGTAAGGACAAGGAACTGGTGGTAAGCCAATCAAGTTAATTCCAGTTCCCAAGAAAATGTATATAGATTTCTTTGTGGCTGAGGTCCTGGAGCTCTATAGCTCCTGCCTTTCTATGACTGATTGTTCATATAATTTTCTTTTGGTTCTGTGAGATACACATAATACAACCTCTCCCTATTCCACTCTCCAAAGTTTGGTGCTTAAATTGACCACAGTAGTTTTATTAAATTAATAAAAAATCTTAACTGGCTTATTTCTCATTTCTGCCTTTAAACACCCATATTCACCACATGATCCTCACTAGACCTACGATGAAGTTCAGGAAACATTCCCCCGAAGTATGGTAACTTGGCATTTGAGAAAACAGCAGACAAAGGAAGGTATATCTCTCTGACTTTCCCCTTCTCTTCTTCCCTGAAGCAGGCCATAAAATAATTTTCCAACCTTCCAAAGTAAGTAATAAGACCATTCCAAAGGTGAGCTCCTTATACCTGGAGAAAAGGAATCTCCTCATCCCTAAAGACACAAAGAAGAACTGCAACAACCAGAACTTTGTAAACCAAAGCTAAAATTCTAAACCCTCCAAATAAATGATTAGATCCTTCTGGGGCAAAGGAACTCTGCAAAAATTAAATTCCAGGTTATGACAGAAAAGGAGTTCAGACAGACATCATTATATCTCCTTCCTTGGGGAGTTTAGGCACAACTAACTAGAATTAGCATTAAAATATAGCAACAGACACTGGGGTTGGGCACTGCTAAAGGAGGAAGGGAGGAAAGGAAGAGGGACAAGGGATACAAAACCGCCTATTGGATACATGGGGGGAGCACTCGTCAAAAGCCCCAACCTTGTCTTCACGCAATATACTCATGTAGCAAGTTCTTACATGTACCTCATGATTCTAACATTAAATAATAAACAAATAATAAATTTTAAAGAGGTTTATTTTGAGCCAAATGTGAGTGACCAAGGTTCAAAGTACAGTCCCAAGAGGACCTGAGGACATGTGCCCAACGTATCTGGGTTAAAGCTTGGTTTTATACACTTTAGAGAAATATAAATTCACAGGAAAGAACATAAATCAATGCATGTAGCTTAACATTGGTTCAGCCTGGAAAGGCAGAACATCTTAAAGCAGGTGGGCTTACAGGTGGATTAAAAGATTTTCTGATTGGCAATTGATCGAAAAAGTTAAGCTCTGCCTAAAATATTTGAAGTAAGTAGGAGAAAAGCTTCAGTTAAGATAAGGAGGTTTGTGAAAGCCAAGATTTTTGTTTTGTGGATAAATAAAATAGCCTCTAAGTACCAGGCTTCACAGAGAATTCTGGTAAATGTCTTTTTTCCCTAATTTATTGTTGGTGGGACAACCACTTTGGAAGACATTTTGGCGGTTTCTTACAAAACTGTATGTACTCTTACCATATGATCTAGCAATCACGCTCCTTGATATTTACCCAAAGGAGTTGAAAACGTATGTCCACATAAAAACCTGCACATGTTAAACACACTTTATTCATAATTGGCAAAACTTGGAAGCAACCAAGATGTCATTCAGTAGGTACACATAAACTATGATACATACATACAATGGAACATTATTCAGCACTAAAAATAACTTCATTAATTTAAAAACATGTACCACTCTGGTGAGAAATGTTGACACTGGGGAAGGGATAAATGTGTAAGAGCAGGGTGCTTATGTAAGATTTCCGTACTTCTGTTCAATTTTGCTGTGAACCTAAAACTCAAAAAATATATATAAAGCCAAATGAAGCTAATGCACTGGGCTATTAATCTAGTTTGTGGAATAACCTCAAATGGAGGAAGCATTCCTACTGAGCACTGGAAATATGGCTAGTGCTAAAGAAGGGTTCTTCAATTTCATTTAATTAAATTTTACTTTTAAATCACTACATGTGGCTATCATCTTTTGATTTGAACAGTGCAGGTTGAAAGGAATTAAAATCTAGTTTGCAAACTTGATTCAAGACACAAGTGTGAAATGACATGGATCCTAGATGCTGTCACCTTGTAGAAAGTATAGTCTTCAGCATACCCTGTGGGATGACAAGTTAGCCTACCAATATATATTGTGTGTTTGGGGGAAAGGCTGTTATGGAAACTGCTGAGGCACCAAGAAAATCTGCTCTTCAAATTTACAACCTGGTCCATGTCCTTTGGGACTTGGGGGGGATTCCTCACCAGGAAGGAACTGACTGGGAACAGGTTGCCAGTTCTCCAAGCTGTATGGTAAAAAGGTGTCAGATTCTTTCTAAGGAAGGAAGTTTTCTATAGATGCAAATTCTTCCCAAGAGAAAGTTTTGCAGGGTCATTTCAAGATATGTCAAAGAAACATATTTGGAAGTAAAATATTTTCATTTCTGTTAGGGCTTGTTAACTGTCATGTGATGCTATACCAGAATCAAGTTGGAATTTGGTATCTTACTGCCACAGAATCTGTTTTGTCAGTCTTATGACCTCTAGTTTTCCTTTTGGATCAATTGGCCAGGAACTAGTTGTTTCCCAGTGAATCCTTGGTTCTCTAGGTTTCTCCTAGAGATAGCTGAGACTTGTTCTCAGTCACCAATGCCTTTAATCAAACTCCCTTGAATAGCAATTCAGTTTTTAGCAAATGCTAAAATCTATCAGTGACAAAAATGTCAATGTTGAAGTTAGTTCACATCTCCCTCAAGACTTTCCTGAAATGCTTTTTTTTTCTTGTGATCACTTTCTATTTACTTTTCTCCATAGCTTTTATCACTTCATAACATGTAGTGTAATGTACTTTTTAAGCTTATTGTTTTTCTCTACACGCTGCTATATGAGTTTTAGGAGGGCAGAAACTTTTTCCTTAATTAAACTGGAATTTGCCACAGGAATGGAGGGCAAAAATTTTTGCTTGCACACTTCACTAATATATTCCCAAAACCTAGAGGATTACCTGGTATATAGAAAAGGCTCCATAAAAGTTGTTGAATTAATTATCAATAATTATTTAATTTCACTAAGTTTATCTTATATCAGACCCTTCTGATGTCAATAATTACCTGAATTAAATAAAGTTTGATCCAAACTTCCTTGGATTTGTGATACTGAGTTTTAATGATTGTTCTTGATTCTTATAGATGAGGCCATCAATATTTCTGTTCATTTTCTTCCTTCTCCGGTAGCAGAGATTTATGTAGGTTCTCCCATTTTCTTCTTAGCAATACTTTGAATACTTCATGTATCACATTACTAGAGAAGAATTCAGGAGGGACCACCTCAGCAATATGATTATTTTACATGTCATACACTCTGGCAATAAACTCACTCTTTCCATGAAGCCTTTTATAATTTGCTCTACTCAACTGCTTTGACTTTTTCTGTACTTCATTTTATCTTTCTGTCTTTCTATATTTGTACACACACACTGGTACCCATGTGTGCATGTGGTCCCCTTTTTAGTCTGTGAATATATTTTCAGTTCTTGAGTGCAGATAGCAAGTTTTTTTGAGAAGATTGCCTTGTTATTACTGGGAGCTATCCTACTCTTGTCTTTTATTACCAAATATATTTACTTCTCTTTAGGTTACACAAAGTCATCTAAATAAATCAAGGGCATTTTTTTAATAAGAAAAATTATTGAGCAAGATGGCGACGGCATAGGTGAACTGGTGAGATTCTCTGAACGTGAGTTCCCAAAAAGGCTATTACTTCTCTTCCCCCATCCCCCAGCCCACCACCAACCATGCTGGTGCCAGGCCCGGGAACTTTGGTCCCACACAGGGCCAGATATTGTGCCCCCCCCACTGCTGCTGTTCTACTGCATGTGTGGAAGTCTCTGGTCCCAGCCCCCTCCAGATCCCTCCCCGGCTGCACTGTCTCCAGCCTGGCACCCGGCACCAAGCCGCTGGTCACACAGGAAGGCTCTGGGCACCCGCCCCTCAGAGACACCGGTCCCATTCCTGGCTGAAGTACCCTGTGGGGGGCCCAGAGCCACTCTCGCCACCCACTGCCTGCCCTTTGGAGCTTTGGAGCTCTGGAACTCCGGGCCCACCCATGCTGAGGCACTCAGTGCGAGACCCCAAGCTGGGGGACCCAGACAACTGGAGAAAAACAGATCTGCTTAAACTACCTTGCTATTCTCCAGGCAGAGACTTCTATTGCCCTGCCCACCTATCAACAAACTTTACCTCAGTTCCTAAGGCAACAGCATGAAACAGGAGACAAAGCCCCACCCCTACACTGCAACGAAAAAAAAAGGGAGAGGCTGGAATCGGAGATCAGAGAAGTGACTCTAGTCTGATCACTTATTTTGACTTATGATTTTATCATTGAAACTGTTGGTTTAGATCACGTTTGGTGTTTACCTTCTGACTTACACTGTTTCTTGATTTTATTGGCCTGTCTCTGTGTAGTTATCAGTACTCTTTAGGGAATCTTTCTTACCTGTCTTTCTTCACTTCTTCCCTGCCCTGTGTCTCTTTCTCACCTGATAGTTGGTATGTATATCTGTTTTCCCTCTCGCACTTCTCTCTTTCGCTTATTTTGACTTATGATTTGATCATTGTAACTGTTGGTTTAGATCATGTCTGTTGTTTACCTTCTGACTTACACTGTTTCTCGATTTTATTGGCCTGTCTCTGTGTAGCTATCAGTACTCCTTAGGGAATCTTTCTTACGTGTTTTTCTTCACTTCTTCCTGGCCCTGTGACTCTTTCTCACCTAATAGTTGGTATGTATATCTGTTTTCCCTCTCGTACTTCTCTCTTTCGCTTATTTTGACTTATGATTTGATCATTGTAACTGTTGGTTTAGATCACGTTTGTTGTTTACCTTCTGACTTACACTGTTTCTCAATTTTATTGGCCTGTCTCTGTGTAGCTATCAGTACTCTTTAGGGAATCTTTCTTATGTGTCTTTCTTCACCTCTTCCCAGCCCTGTGTCTCTTTGTCACCTGATAATTGGTAGGTATATCTGTTTTCCCTCTCGCACTTCTCTCTTTCTCACTCCCTATTGACCCCCTTCCTCCATTATTTTCCTCTTTTATATGCCCCCTTTTGAAATCTAGGGACCAAGACTACATACTGCTGAATAGACAGACTGTAAAGCAGAGGGAAAAGTGAACAAAGCCAGAAAACCCTCATAAGGAAGAACAGGATATTGCAGAAGAGAAATAAAAGCAACCCCACCTTCCTTCAAAAACAGAATTGAAGAAGGGGAGGGAAAGGGGGAGGGGGAGAAAAATCTACAGAAATGAAGAAAAACCAAAAGAAGAGTATGGGTCTCTCCCAGACACCTGGGAGAGCAGACACTGAGAAAACTGACTTTGGAATGCAAACAATGAAAAGCCCCAGAATGAAGGGTCTCAAACTGCAAATGTAGATATCAAAACAATAATGGAGAGATTAAAAAGAATTGAGGAGACACAAGAAGAAACTAGGAAGGAGCTGATATCTGAGATAACAGCAATAAAGAATACTGTGAATGAAATAAATAACAAACTGATAAGCATGGAAAGCAGAATTACCCAAGCAGAAGAAAGAATCTCAGAGCTTGAGGACCAAAATATAGAAATAACCCAAACTCTTAAAAACACAGAAAATAAGCTCAAAAAGACAGAACAAACCCTTCAAGAGATGAGTGACTACCTCAAGAGGCCTAACCTAAGAGTAATCGGACTCCCTGAGGAAGAAAGAGAAACAGAGACCACATTGGAACAAACTTTCCATGAGATCATTCAAGAAAACTCCCCTTATCTAATCAGTGATACAAAAATTCAAATACAAGAGATTCAGAGAACCCCTGCAAGACAACAAATGAGAAGACCAACTCCTAGACACATAATAATTTGCCTAAATAAAGTAGGCACAAAAGAAAAAAATCCTAAAGACAGCAAGAGAAAAAGGCCAGATCACCTACCATGGAAGACCAATCAGAATAACAGCAGATTTATCTGCAGAAAACCTGCAGGCTAGGAGAGCTTGGAGTCCTATCTTCAAAGTCCTAAAAGATAAACAATTTCAACCAAGAATAACCTACCCGGCCAAACTAAGCTTCATCAGTGAAGGAGAATTAAAATCTTTCCCAGATATCCAATCCCTAAGAACTTATGCTGCCACCAAACCACCTCTACATGAAACACTTAAGAAAGTACTAAACACAGAAGAAAAGGAAAAAAGAACAACATTCTTTACAAGAGTACAGGGAAAAAAATAAAATATACACGAACCAACCCCGAAACCAAAAGAAAGACAAAAAAAAAAAAAAGGAAAAACCAAGTGGAAGAATAACAACTCAATAAGAACTCCATGATAGGGATGAACTCTCACATTTCAATAATCAGTCTGAATGTGAATGGACTAAACGTACCACTGAAAAGACATAGAATGACAAAATGGATAAAATATCACCAGGCAACAATATACTGCCTTCAAGAGACCCATCTCACTAGAAAGGACATACACAGACTCAAAGTAAGAGGATGGGAAACAAATTTTCAGGCACATGGAACACAAAAGAAAGGAGGAGTCGCGATCCTAATTTCAGACAAAATACCATTTAAGCTATCAAAAATTAAAAAAGATACAGAGGGCCACTACATAATGATAAAAGGTTCACTCCATCAACAAGAAATATCTATCCTAAACATATATGCACCCAACATAGGTGTGCCAACATTCACAAAGCAACTTCTAGGAAAACTAAAGAAAGACATTGACTCTAACACTATCATAACTGGGGACTTTAATACACCACTCACAACCCTAGACAGATCATCAGGACAAACAATCAGCAAGGAGATCCGGAACCTCAATGAGACTCTGGACCAAATGGACTTAATTGATACCTACAAAACACTCCATCCAAAGACTGCAGAATACACATTCCACTCATCACTGCATGGAAAACATTCTAAGATCGACCACATAATTGGCCATAAATCAAGCATAAGCAAATTTAAAAGGACTGAAATTCTACAATGCACCTTCTCGGACCACAGTGGAATAAAAATAAACATTGACACCAACAAAGTACCCCCAAAACCACAAAGACATGGACACTAAACAGCATGATTCTAAACAACTCCTGGGTCAATGATGACATCAAAACAGAGATCAAAAGAGACCTGGAAACAAATGAAAATGAAGAAACATCTTACCAAAATCTCTGGGATGCCTTAAAAGCTGTAGTAAGAGGAGAATTTATATCCCTACAAACACACATGAGGAAAATGGAAGGAACAGAAATTCACAACCTAACAAGCCACCTAAAGAAGCTGGAAAGCAAGACCACAAAAACCCTAATTTCAGCAGAAGAATCCAGATCACAAAAATAAAAGCCCAAATCCAGGACATAGAAGACAAAAAGATAATACAAAAAATCAATGAAACAAAATGCTGGTTCTTCGAAAGAATAAACAAGATCGATGGTCCCCTAGCTAGACTGACCAAGAAAAAACAAGAAAAAAACCAAATAAGCACAATCAGAAACACAAAAGATGAAGTCACATCTGACCCTGAAGAAATACAAACGATCATTAGAGACTACTACGTACACTTGTATGGAAACAAATTTGAAAACCTTAAGGAAATGGAGGACTTTCTGACATCACACAACCTACCTAAGTTGGAACAAGAAGAAATTGAGATCCTAAATAAACCAATAACAATCAAGGAAATCAACTACGTAATAAGAAAACTTCCTACAAAAAAAAAGCCCTGGAGTAGATGGCTTTCCAGCAGAATTCTACAAGACATTTAAGGAGGAGCTGATACCAATCCTACTGAAGGTATTCCAGGTGATTGAAAAAGATGGAACGCTCCCCAAATCATTTTACGAAGCCAACATCACATTGATACCCAAGCCAGGTAAAGATCCAACAAAGAAAGAGAACTACAGGCCAATATCTTTGATGAACATAGATGCTAAAATTCTCAACAAGATCGTAGCAAACCGGATTCAGCAATACATCTCAAAAATCATCCATCATGACCAAGTACGCTTCATTCCTGGGATGCAAGGCTGGTTCAAAATTCGTAAAACCATAAATGTTATTAAATACATCAACAGATGTCAAAACAAAAACCACATGATTATGTCATTAGATGCAGAAAAAGCTTTTGATAAAATCCAGCACCCCTTCTTGATAAAAACCCCTGAACATCTAGGCATATGGGGAACATACCTCAAAATAGTAAAAGCCATCTACGAGAAACCCACAGCCAGCATACTCCTAAATGGACAAAAATTAGAACCATTTCCCTGAAAACTGGAACAAGACAAGGATGTCCACTCTCACCCTTCCTGTTCAACATAGTATTGGAAGTCCTGGCTCAAACAATCAGAAAAGAGAAGGCAGTCAGGGGTATCCAAATAGGAAAAGAGGAAGTCAAGTTATCTCTCTTTGCAGATGATATGATTGTGTACCTTGAAAACCCAAGAGAATCTGTCAAAAACCTCCTTAAACTGATAAAGGACTTTGGCAAAGTCTCAGGATACAAAATAAATGTACAAAAGACAATCACATTTCTCTACATCAATAATAAACAAACAGAAACCCAAATAAAAAATACAATTCCATTCACAATAGCCACAAAAAAATGAAATACCTTGGCATCTTCCTAACCAGAGACGTGAAAGACCTTTACAAGGAAAACTACAAAACACTGCTCAAAGAAATCAAAGTTGACACAAACAAGTGGAAAAATATCCCATGCTCATGGATCAGAAGAATCAACATTGTGAAGATGTCCATCTTACCTAAGGCAATCTACAAATTCAATGCAATACCCATCAAATTACCAGCAACCTTCTTCTCAGACCTAGAATAAACAATACAGGAATTCATATGGAAACACAAACGTCCAAGATAGCCAGAACAATCCTCAGCAAAAAAAAAAAAACAAAGCAGGTGGTATCACATTACCAGACTTCAAACTTTACTATAAAGCTACAATCATCAAAACAGTTTGGTATTGGTATAGGAACAGGCATATAGATCAATGGAATAGAATTAAGATTCCAGAAGCAAAACCTCAATTTCTCAACCAACTCATCTTCAACAAAGCCTCTGCCACCTACCACTGGGGAGAGGAGAACCTATTCAGTAAATGGTGCTGGGAAAACTGGCTGACCGCATGCAGAAGATTGAAACAGGACCCCTATCTATCCCCACGCACAAAGGTTAATTCCAAACGTATCAGAGACCTAAATTTAAAACCTCAAACCATAAGAACCTTAGAAAATGAAGGAAATACCCTCATGGAAATCGGAACTGGCATCCAATTCCTGTACAAAACCCAAAACCCACAGCTCATAAGAGAGAAAATAGACAAGTGGGACCTTATTAAACTGACAAGCTTCTGCAAAGCCAAAGAAACCATCAAGAGAGCAGGAAGACAGTCTACAGACTGGGAAAAAATATTTGCCAACACCAGTTCTGACAAAGGCTTAACATCCTGTATCTACAAGGAACTCAAACGTGCTGAAAAGAAAAAAACAAACGACCCCATTATAAAATGGGCAAAAGATATGAACAGACACTTCACAAAGGAAGACATTCAAGCAGCCAACAGACACATGAAGAAATGTTCAACCTCACTAATCATCGGGGAGATGCAAATCAAAACCACACTGAGATACCACCTAACCCTAGTCAGAATGGCAATTATCAGCAAGTCAAAAAATAACAGCTGCTGGAGAGGGTGTGGTGAAAAGGGAACACTTCTACACTGTTGGTGGGAGTGTAAACTAGTGCAACCTCTGTGGAAAGCAGTGTGGCGATTCCTAAAAGCTCTAAATACCAACCTCCCATATGACCCCGCAATCCCCCTATTGGGAATATATCCTGAAGAACACAGATCACTCTATAAAAAAGATACCTGCACACGCATGTTTATTGCAGCGTTTTTCACAATAGCAAGAACCTGGAAACAGCCATGCTGCCCATCAAAAGAGGATTGGATTAAAAAAATGTGGTACATATACACGATGGAATACTACGCAGCTCTAAAAAAGAATAAAATCATGAATTTCACCGCAACCTGGATGGAACTAGAGTCTATAATACTGAGTGTTCTCTCACAGAAACAAAGATCCGTGTATCACATGTTCTCACTCATATAATGGACCTTAAACATCCAATGCAATACTTTACGAAAATGACTGACAGTACTGGGAAACTAGGGTGGGAGGAGGGAGATGGGATTAACAGTAGCAAATATCTGTCTGGGAATGGGGAAACACCCCATATCAATAGGGTGCCTGAATGAAACCCAATTGTATACCTAACCCCTTTAAATGTACCCCACAACTTCATAATAATAAATAAATAAATAAATAAATAAAAAAGAAAAAAGAAAAATTATTTATCCTGTATTTCAATAAGTAAAATGACCTATAGTGCTATAGGATTTATCATTCAAAGCTTAGGATTCGAGAGAGATTCTTCAGTATGTTGAAAGAGTGTGAATGCCAGTGCAATTCCTCCTTATTTGAAGTTTGGTTGGGATTTTGGCTACATCTATACTGACTGTGTCAGCACATGCAGGAAAAGTGTATGCAGTCTCAAATGAGTGGCTTTTTAATGCTCAGTTTTCTACAGTGATTCTGCTTAAACAGGACCTTAGAAAAGACAAAGTACAGCTAGAGAACAAAACGTATAGTATTTTACTCTGTGACCTCATCAGATGTATCTCAATTTACAACAGAAATTACAAGTTAAAAAAATCAGTGATTTGTATTTTTTTCAGAGAAAGCAGCAGAAAGTTCAAGCAACTTCCTTTCTATGCAATGACACTACACACGTGAAATTATTTGGGTTCTTATTTTTCCCAAAACATCCTAATAATACTGAAACCAAGAAGTCTGCATTGTTCTGTAAAATAATGCATTTAACACTTCTAGCCTTCTTCCCTTCAGTTGTCTGTCAAGGAAAAGGGACATGTGCCTTCACTCCTGGTTATGTTTAGCCAAGGGTACACAAAAGTAAAACAGTTCCAGCATCTAGGTGTTATACTTTTAATACATATTACTTTACATTTTTATATAGGTAAGTCTATTTTTTTAAACTTTCCCAAACTCCTGATATCAGATACATTTTAGCATTCATTACATACTATGCATTGAATCAGTATATCATACAACCTTCCAGTGATACAGCCCTGGTGTGTAATATGGTAAATTTGGCAGTAGTACCCTTACCCCTTCTCTGTCTTCTTTGAGGCTTCCCTACTTCAAAGGTCAAGGCATTGGTAATATTGAGTCTCTAGGAAGAGTGGTTAAGTTTCTATTATTTCTCTTTTCTCTATGATCCTACCCAAATTGTATTTACTTTTTCCCTACAACTTCCAAGAACTGGGGTGAATGCATGAGTGCAGCCATACATAAAGTGCTATTCAACAATAATCACACAAATGTACAACTGAGAACTGCAATAACATGGGCAAATCTAAAAAAACAGTATATTCAGTTTAAAAAGCCAAACTCAAAATAGTTAGCACTGTATGATTTCAATTTTTGAAATTCTATCATAGGAGAAACATATCTATGGAGATAAAAGTCAGAAAACTTGTTGCCTCTAGGAGGTGCAGGGGAATATACTGAGAAAAGGACACAAGGGAATATCCTATGATGATAGCAATGCTTTACATCTTGATTGGGGTGTTGGATTCAGGTGTAGGTATTTGTCAAAACTAATCAAAGTATACATTTAAAATCCACACATTTTATTGTATGTAATCATAACTCAATAAATTTTAAAAAATCATTGCCAAAGTTGATTAGATATTAGTCTGAACCAAATTTAGATGCTGATTTCCATTTCCAAAGCTATACACAGTAGCCTTGCTAAAGGGGTTACTTTACATTAACTCTAAAATATAACAGTCACACAGAAGAGTGAGCAGCCAATTGTAATATGAAAAGATGAGGGATGACTGGGAAGGAAGGAGACAAGATGGTGACAGAACAGGTAGGATGGTGAGAGTGTCCACAAAAGTGAGTGTCCATAAGGACTCACTGCATTGAGTGGGTGTATGCCAGTGAGTGAGTGAAAATCCGTCTGAAGGGAGACTTGGGTTCACACACCAGGGGGTTTCCTCCAGAGGTGACTGCAACCCACCACACTCTGAGATTGGAGCCCTGGTGCACAGGATAATCTGCCATTCTCAGAACTCTCTTGAGAGGAGGCAGCAGAGAGCAGCTGCTCCTCACCACATGGCATCTGGCTCCCTCCATCACCTGTGGTAGCAGACCAGCATAAGCACCAGTAACCGTGGAGACGGCAGGGTGTGGGAATCTGGAAACCAGGCCCACAACCAAAGAAGAGACACCAACCGGTGCCATCTTCTCTGTTCCATAACTGGGCAGAGACTTGCATCACCCTGCCCAGCTCTGGCCGAAGAGACAGATGCCTCTCTCCTCATGCTGGAACAGGCACAGACATGTCATATCTGAGTGGGAGACTTGACAGCAGCAATAGCAGCAGGCATGTCGGGTGAGTCCAGATCTGATCCATCTTCCTCCCACAGTAGTTCCTGGGGCATCTGAGTCACACTGAGAATAACCCTATCAGCCTGTGCTGAGAGCAGAGAAGACATAGGCTGGAGATTGGAGCTACTCCTTAACACAGCAACTTGGAGTTACAGAAATGGCCACAAAGAAAGTGTTGTTTTGGTTGGTTATTTGATTGTTTTTTGTCTTAGTTTTTTGTTTTATTTCTTCTCTCTTTCTTTCTGTTTTTATTTATATTTTTGTATGTGCATTGTTTCTATTACTTTTTTTTCAATTTTATGTTTGTATAGGAGTACTTTTGAGGACGAGTACATCAATAGGGTTTTTATATTTGTTTGTATAATTGTCTGTATGTTTCTTTTTTGTCTTTCTTTGTTTCTCTGTTGAATCATTAGTTGGTATGTCTGTTTGTTTTCCTTCTTTTCCTTCTCTCTCTACACCTTCCTTTTGTCTTCCTCCTTTTTTCCCCCATTCTTTTCCTTTTCCTTATCTCATTTTACTTTTGGGGGAAAATATAAACCCCCACTGCAGGACACATTATAAGGCAGTGGGAATTGGGTTCCAGGGGGCGCACATATCTGTTAGCAGATACGGGGATCAGCAGATAGCCTCTGAAACACAGTTCTCTCTTTAATTAAATCTCAAAACTGCAAAAAGCAAAGCCACCACACCCAACCCAGCTTCAAAATTGAACAAAGTCAGAGGATCTACATAAGAAAGAATAAGAGACTGAGCAAACAGAAGTAAAAACTATCCCCTCTATCACTGAGCAACAGAATTAAAGAAGGGGAAAAAAGGGGGGGGGAATCCTACACAAATGAAGAAAGACCAAAGAAGAATATGGTTCTCATACAGAGCCCTAGGAGAACAACGGAAAATACAGACTTTGGAACACAAACAATGAAGAATCCCCAGAGTGGCTGGTTTCAAACCACAAACCCAATATTAAGATATTAGTACAGACAATAAGTAGAAATAAGGAAAGACAAGTAGAAAGAGTGAGGTAGTTGATAACTGCGATAACAGCAATAAAGAACACAGTGAATGAATTAATAACAAACTGATAAGTATGGAAAACAGAATTAACCAAGCAGAAGAAAGAATCTCAGAACTTGAGGATCAAAATATGAAACTAACTGAAACTGTTAAAATCATAGAAAAGAAACTTAAAATGACTGAACAAAGCATAAAAGAGTGATTACATCAAGAGGCCAAACCTAATATTAATTGGAGTCCCTGAAGCAGATAGAGAGACAAAAACCACCCTGAAACAAATATTCCATGAAATTATCCAAGAAAACTTCCCTCATCTCATCAGAGATGCTACCATTCAAACACAAGAGATTCAGGGAACCCACACAAGACAACTAATGAGAAGACCAACTCTGAGACACATACTAATTTGCTTAAACAAAGTAGGTATAAAAGAAAAAAATTTTAAAAGCAGCAAGAGAGAAAGATCAGACTAACTACCCGGGGAAAATCAATTAGAATAGCAGCAGGCTTAACTACAGAAACATTGCAAGCTAGGGTAGATTGGAGTCTAATCTTCAAAGTTCTCAAGGTTAAATAATTTCAGCCAAGAATTACCTACCCAGCTAAGCTAAGTTTCATTAGTGATGAAAAGTTAAAATCCTTTCCAGATATTCAATCCCAAGAAATTTTCACAGGATCCAGACCAGCTCTACAAGAAACACTTAAGGAAGTATTAAACATAGAAGAAAGAAAAAAAAAAAAAAAAAGAATGACAATGTCCTTCCCTAAATGCAGGAAAATATTGAAAACACACATAAATGAACCCAAAAATCAAGTGAAAGACAAGAAACAAATGAACATCAGCAGGAAAAACAAAATCTATAAGAACCTTATGACAGGGTTAAACTCTCACAACTCAATAATTAGCCTGACTGTGAATAGACTAAATGCACCACTGAAAAGACACAGAATGGCAAATTGGATAAAATATTATGATGCAACAATATGCTGTCTCCAAGAAAGGACACTCACCAGAAAGCACACTCACCAGAAAGGACACTCACAGACTCAAAGTAAGAGGATAGAAAACATATTTTCAGGTGAATGGAACATAAAAGAAAGCAGGAGATGTGATCTTAATATCAGATAAAATATGCTTTAAGCTATCAAAAATTTTAAAAATATACAGAAGTTCAAGACATAATAATAAACGGTTCAATCCCTCCAAAAGAAATATCCATCCTAAACATATGTGCACTCAACATAGGAGCACCAACTTTCATAAATAAACTTCTAGGTAAACTAAAAAAAATATTGACTCTAACACTATAATAGCTGAAGACTTAAATATCCCTCACAATCTTAGATCATCGAGACTAAAAATCAACAAGGAGATCTAGAACCTCAGTGTGACATTTGACCAAATGGACTTAACTGATACCTATAGAACACCTCACCCAACAAACATGGAATATACATTCTATCATCACCAAATGGAACATACTCTAAGATTGACCACATCCTCAGCTATAATCAAGCATAAACAAATTTCATGAGATTGAAATACTGCCATGCACCTTCTCAGACAACAATTGGAATAAAAATTAATAACACCAACAAAGTTTCCCCCAAACCCACAAGGACATGGACATTAAATGGCATAATGCTGAGCAACTCCTGGGGCAACACAAAAATCAAAGAAGAAACTAAAAGGTTTCTGAAAACAAATGAAAATAAAGACACGTCTTACCAAAATTTCTGGGATGCTATGAAAACAGTACTAATAGGGGGAATTATATCCCTATGAACACACAAGAAGAAAATGAAAAGATCACAAGTTAACAGCCTAACAAATCACCTAAGGAAATTGGAAAATCAAAACCCAACTTCAGCAGAAGAATCCAGATCCCAAAATAAAAGCCAAAATTGAGGACACAGAAGACAAAAACATAATACAAAAATTCAACAAAATAAAAAGCGAGTTTTTTGATAGGATAAACAAGATTGATGGACCCCTAGCTAGACTAATCAAGAAAAAGAGTAAAAAAACTAAATAAACACAATGAGAAATGCAAAGGTCAAGTCACAACTGACCCCAAGGAAATACAAAAGATTATCAGAGATTACTATGTACACTTGTATGGATACAAACTTGAAAGTGTAAATGGAAAGGATGGCATTCTGACATCATACAACCTCCCCAGATTGAAACAAGAATACATCAAGACCTTAAGTAGACCAATAACACTCCAGGAAATTGATTATGTCATAAGAAAACTACTTATAAGAAAAGCCCCACTAGATGGTTTTCCCAGCAGAATTCTACAAAACATACAAGGAGGAGCTGATCCCAATCCTATTGAAAGTATTCCAGGTAATCGAGAAAAGTGGAACTCTCCCAAAATCATTTTATAGACCTAACATTACATCGATACCCTAACCAGGTAAAGATCCAACAAGGAAAGAGAACTACAGGCCAATATCCTTGATGAACATAGATGCTAAAATTCTCAGCAAGATTATAGCAAGCCAAAACCAACAATGAATCTTAAAAATCATGCACCATGACCAAGGAGGTTTCATCCATGGTATGCAGGGCTGGTTCAACATCTGTAAGACTATAAACATAATTAAATACATCAATAGATGTAAAAACAAAAACACATGATTATATTATTAGAAGCAGAAAAAGTTTTTGATAAAATCCAGCACCCTTTCTTGATAAAAAAAAAAAACCTTGAATATCTAGGCAGAAATGAAACATGCCTCAAAATAGTAAGAGTCATCTATGAGAAACCTACAGTCAACATACTACTAAACAGACAGAACTTGAAACTATGTCCTCTGAACACTGGAAAAAGAAAGGCTGCCCACTCTCATGCCCTGTTCAACATATTCATATAGTTTTGGAAGTCCTACCTAGAGCAATCACAAAAGAAAGGAAATCAGGGGTATCCAAATAGGAAAAGAGGAAGTTATCTCTCTTTGCAGAACACATGACTCAATACATCAAAACCTCAAGAGAATCTGTCAAAAACCTCCTTTCACTGATAAAGAACTTTGACAAACTCTCAGGGTATAAAATAAATATGCAAAAGACAGTTGCATTCCTATACACCAACAAAAAATAAACAAAAACTCAAATGAACAAACACAATGCCATTTACAACCACCATAAAAAACAGAAATACGTTGGCATCTTTCTAACTAGAGAAGTGAAGGATCTTTACAACGAAAACTACAAAACACTGCTCAAAGAAAGCAAAGATGACACAAACAAATGGAAAAATATTCCATGCTCATGGGTTGGAAGAATCAACATTGATAAGATCTCAGTCCTACCCAAGACAATCTACAGATTAAATGCAATACCCATTAGGTTACCAGCAGCATCCCTCTCAGACCTGGAAACAACTATACAAAAATTCATATGGAAAAATAAATGACCATGAATGACCTGGAAACGACTGTAAAGGAATTCATATGGGAACATAAATGACCATGGATAGCCAAAACAATCCTCAGAAAGAAAAAAAAAAGACTCCCAGACTTTAATCAAAACAGTCCGGTATTGGGGCAAGAATAGGCATATAGGTCAATGGTACAGGATAGAAATTCTGGAAGCAAAACCTCAATTTCTGAACCAACTCATCTTTGGCAAAACCTTCAACAACAACCACTGGGGAGAGGAGAGCCTATTCAATAAATGGTGCTGAGAAAACTGGTTGACCCCACACAGAAGATTAAAAGAAGATCCCCAAACCTATCACCACACACAAAAATCAACTCTAAATGGATCGAAGACCTAAACGTAAACTCTCAAAGTATAAGAACCTTAGAAAACACAGGAGACACCCTTATGGAAATTGGAATTGGCAACCAATTCCTGATCAAAACCTCAAGTGTCCATGCCGTAAGAGATAAGACAGACAAGTGGGACCTCATCAAACTGACAAGCTTCTGCAAAGCCAGAGAAACCATCAAGAGAGTGGAGAGATAGCCCACAGACTGGGAAAAAATATTTGCTAACTGTATATCTGACAACGGCCTAACTTCTAGGATCTACAAGGAACTCAAACATGCTGAAATTAAAAAAACAAACGCCCCATTACAAAGTGGGAAATAGATATGAATTGACACTTCTTTAAAAAGGCATACAAGCAGCCAACAATATATGAAAAAACTGATCAGCCTCACTAGTCAACAAAAAAATGCAAATTAAAACCACACTGAGATACCACCAACTCCATCAGGATGGCCATCATCAATAACTCAAAAAACAACAGATGTTGGAGAGCATGCTGCAAAACTGGAACACTTCTACACTGCTGGTGGGAGTGGAAACTAGTACAACCTCAGTGGAAAAGTTTGGTGATTCCCAAAAGATCTAAAAATCGACCTTCCATATGATCTAGCGATCCCTCTACTGGGAATATACCCAGAGAAACTCAATAACTCTATGAAAAAGATACCTGCACACACATATTTATAGCAGCATTATTTACAATAGCAAAAACATTGAACCAACTATGCTGCCCACCAAAAGAGGACTGAATAAAAAAAAAAAATGTGTCACATATACGTATAAAGCAATCATGAAGTTGGACAAAATTAGGAAATTTGCAGCAAATTGGAAGGACTTTAGAACCTATAATACTGAGTGATCTATCACAAAAACAAAGAACAGAGCACCACATGTTCTCACTCATAAGCGGACCTTGAACAATTATCATAATACTATACGAAAGGGGTTGGCAGTACTTGGAAACTGCAGGGTGGTGGTGGAGTCAGCAGTAACGGAAAACTGCCAGGGGAGGGGAGCTCACTTAATCAACAAAAGGGACCTGCATAATGAACATTTGTGTACCTAACCCTGAATTGTATCCCACATCTTCAAAATTTAAAAATTAAAAAAAAAAAAGATGAGGAGACCTCTTTCCATATAGTACACTTGAAAACAATGTCATTTTTCTCAAATAAAGCTGAAAAAAAGATCTTTATGATATTTTTTATTTGATATACATTGAAAATAACTTGTTAACATACCTGTTCAGTAGGAAATGTTTTTTCTTAGTACATTTAAAACCAAGGGGAAATTTTTTTTAAATGCCTTTTTCCAAAGACAGTTTGCCTCAGAGGTAACTTGCCATTCTCCTTTCTGAAGACAGAATAGTGCTGCCACATTTGCAATGCTATTTTCCAGTTAACTAAAGTATCTGAGGTCCTACTTAACGTTACAAGGTAGAATAACGCATACAATATATAAAACCAGAGTTACTCACGTCAAAAAGTAAGTAAGAACTCTGAGTTTCAACCATGTTTCTTTCATGCAACCTCCCCTCTACAACAATTATCCCTAACAAAATGCTTTTTTTCCCAAGTCTAAGGTACAACTTAAACTACTGATCAATTTAAGGATACTAACAAGATAAATATTTTGGGAGGAATAAAAGCTATAAACTTAAGCTCTGCAATCTGTTCAGCCACAGAAACCATAATCAGGGTTCAGAAATATGTATTTGGAACTTGTAAGTCATCTAATAGTACACTAAGAGACTTGAGGTGGAAATAACGAGAGGAGAGAAAGATGAGCCAAAATAATGGAGGTTTCTGTGGTAAGCAGTAGATTGTTACTATCAGCCACTACTGAAGTAGTACTAGTGTCTGAGATTTTTGACTTAGTGAAAATAATTTATTTTTTCTGAGCCTGGAATATTTATTCACCAGGAGATGTTATGGAAAACAGCTGATTTGAATGAGATAGAAAGACTATACTGCCCTTCAGTTCCACTTGAAAATAAAAACAGTCAATAAAAAGAACAAAATCAACTAATAGTTTGGCTTCTAGAATTTTTAATTATCCCATGAGCTATTTACGTCTGAGATAGATAATTAAGGTATACTACAAGTTGAAAGTAGATAGAAGACTTTTGAGAAAAAAAGGGGTTAGTGGGGTGTGAATAAAGAGTAAATTGTCACCTTTATAAAGAATGTTCTGGTAGCACAAGGTGTTAACATGTTTCTTTGTGCTGAATCCTTTTAGGTCCCTAAAAGTAAACTTCGCACAAGGTAAAACTAAAACCAAAACTCATTCTGTTAATTAATTCCCTTTTACCATTCCAATCAAAGCTTCTTAATGCTAACACTCAAGCATCTGAGTCAGCTCTAGTCTGAACTGAGTAGTCTAAAGAGTATATTTTTTATACCCTCCTTTGTAGACCTCTTTTAAATGCATTTCATCTTCTTTCTTGCCCATTTCATTTTCTATGTTCATATTTTTAATATGCAGAACAAACTATTATCATTAACATCTTTTATTATAACAGCTATTATTGCTTACAATCATTATTTTACTTTTGGGAATCATGGTTTACATGTGAGTGTTTGCTACAAAAGTATGCTGCATAAAGACAAGGTGTGGTATTCTAATGAGCCCTCTCCCCTATTAGTAGTAGACATGGTACCCACTAGGTGGTTATGTATCCCTTATCTCCCCTACTTACTCCCTTAACAATGCCCAGTGTAGTTTCTGCCTTTGTGCCTGTGTGCCAATGTTTAGCACCCACTTATGAATGAGAACATGCAATATTCACATTTTTGTTTCCATGAAAATTTCACTTAGAATGGTATTCTCCATCTGCTTTCAGTTGGCTTCAAAGGGCATGTTCCTTTAGGTTCTTTATGTCCTGCAAAGAACATTGCTCTTTTTATGGTTGTATAACATTCCACCATGAATATGAACCACATTTTCTTTATCTAGTCCATTTTTATGGACATATGGATTGGTTTTATTTTTTTTCCTATTGTGAATAGGTTTGTAATAATTCTTAAATAGGATGTGTTGCTTATGTATAGCTTCAAAATCCTGTCTCTGGTAAGACCTCAGTCTCACAAGTTATATTCAATGCTCTAGTCTATTATATTTTTATCCAACACGACCTCATCTTCTTAATCGTTCTTTGCTCCTCTTATTCATCAGTAAATGTGATCTCTCTTTGTACAGATTCAAACTCTCTGTAGAAAGAGTTTTGATGGTCATTGATAATAAGATGAAGTAACATGTCTCTTTTGGTACACAATAACAAAATAAAATGCCATTTAACATGTTGCTTATATATATATAGCCAAGAGGTTGACAATTCAAGTCCCACTGCTATTTATTCACTGACTATGTGACCCTGGAAAATATATTAATTTCATCTGAGTTTCAATTTTCTTATTTATAAAACAGGAGCCATGAACAAAGATCTCCAAACCAACTAAACTTGAGGGGAAAAAAAAATGGATCAGGGGAGTAAATCACTTAATGATTACTACAGTGCAGGATGGTAGCAATCATTTATTAAAAATCTTATTATTAGCCAGGCTCGGTGGCTCAGCCTGTAGTCCCGCTCTTTGGGAGGCTGAGGTGAGTGGATTGCCTGAGCCCACGGGTTCGAGACCCACCTGGGAAACTTGGCGAGACCTCATCTCTACAATAAATCAAAAAATTAGCTGGACATGGTAGCACATGCTGTAGTTCCAGCTACTTGGAAGGCTGAGGTGGAAGGATCGCTGGAGCCCAGCAGGTTGAGGCTGCAGTGGCCGGAGCGGCCACTGCACTCCAGTCTGGGTGACAGAGTGAGACTCCAACTCAAAATTAAAAAATCTTATTATTAATATAATTAATTAAATACAGTTTTTTATAGGTCTCTGCTGTTGGGTTCTGGGACAAGAAGAGATGAGTCCTTTCACAGTCACATACCATACTATATAGGCATCAGTATCATATTCCTAGGTGAAAGGTTGGTCTTCACAGATACTAAAAGAGTAAAAAAAAATCAGAAAATTCTTGAGTTCCTAAGGATGAACTTTTCTGAAGCATAACTCTCCCCCTTTAAATTTAAGTTTGCAATCATGCACTCAACAAACTGTACCTAAACATCTGCTAACATAATGAATATTATTCCCAGAACTATGCCTATAGGAGACTGTGTGGATTTTCTGAGGAGCTCACAATTTTCATAGAGGAGACACAGTGATATGAGAAAGCACTGAGAAGAGAACAGATTGAAACCAATTTAGGAAACAGGTAGAGGCTTTTTAGAGGAGCTGATATCTGAACTGGTCCTTAGAGAATGAATAAAAGAGTCCAACAGAAAAATAACAAAAAAGATTATTGCAAACACATAGGTTGAAGGTATCTTTTATATTTGCAATTTGGCATGTCTCTCTTGTAGTCCAAGACAGCATATAATATTTCAAGTAATTCAACGTCACAGATTACATAAGCAAAGGTGGTTGTTTCTTTGGGGTTGAATGTGCTACATTTGATTTTAGTATCATAGTAATGTTGGCATCATATTAATAGTTGGGAAGTTTTTTCTCTTCTTTTGCATTGTGTAAAAGTTTGTGAAGAATGGATGTTAATCCTTTAAAGTTTGGTAGAATTCACTTGTGAAGTTATGTGTTTGTGTGTCTGTTCATGTGGCATTTTAAAATTACTAACAAAATTTCTTTATATTGTTATAAGTCTATTCAGAGCTCTATTTCTTCTTGAGTCAGTTTTGCTACTTTGTGCCTTTCTAGATATATGTTCATTTTATCTAGGTTATCTAATTGGCATATAATAGTTCATGGTACCCCTTTTAAAAATTATTTTAAATTTCTATAAGGATGGTAATGGTGTTTCCTATTTTATTTCTGACTTAATTCTTTTGAGAGCTTTGTTTCTTTTTGTTTTTTGTCACTATAGCTAGAGGTCTGTCAACTTTAAAAAAAAAAAACTTAAGTGTTAAATTTTCTTTCAATTTTTAAATTATCAATTTCATTTATTTCCACTTTAATCTTTATTATTTTTTCCTTCTGTTTGCTTTACATAATCTTCTCTTATTTTTTTAATATCTTAAGTTGGAAAGTTAACATTTATTTGAGTTATTTCATATTTTTTAAAAATTGTCAATTATAGCTATAGATTTTTATCTAAACACTATATGAAGGGCATCCCATAAGTTTTGATCTGTTGTGTTTCTCTTTTCATCTTAGAGATTTTTTTTCTAATTTCATTTGTGATTTTTCACTTTATTTAACCTTTGGTTGTTTAGTAGAGTATTATTTAATTTCCACTTATTTTTGAGTTTCCCATGTTTTTTTTTTTTTTTTTTGTTTTCTAACTTTATTTCCACTGTGGTTATAAAGTATATATTGTGTGGATTCAATATTTTTACATTTATTGAAATATATGGCAATATCTGGACTCTGTTGAAAGTAATTTCTATTGCTTGCTTGTTTTCGTTTTTTTATAAATATATGGCTCACTTCTTTCTATTTCTTTGTACTTCTGCATTGAAATTGTATATTTTCAACAATGTATTCTAGCTACTCTTTGTATGAGCTCACATCCTTTTTTAGACTTATTGTGGTTGTTTTATTTATTTGGTTGATCATCCATTTACTTGTCTGTAATAATTATCTGAAATCTACTTCCCTCACAGTACATGACCTCTGATATCCATCTTGAGACATTTTTTTCTTGGCTTAGTTGGCATTATTCTTATGTTTGCATAAACCACTTATTAGATCAAAGCTATGCTTAAGCCTCATAGTCGTTTAGTGTTTTCTCCTTCATCATTGGATGTAGGTAAGCATGACTTAAAAACTGGTTTCACAGCTCAGGGAGTTTAGAACTTTGACTCATGTTCAGTCAAGGACTGGTGGCTTGGAGGGAGTCTCTTCAGTCACCACTGAGTGGGTATAGGCTTGAGTCCTCTATAGCACTAGGGCTATTTTTAAAACCTGAATTTCTAGAATTCAGGGTTAATGTAGTTTATTATGCAGTTTTTGGTCAGAGATCATGCTTACACTTCTTGTCTCAATGAGACTTATGACCTCTGTTGGCTATGTAAATGGTTCTGAGAAAAATGGCTGATCACATGCAGAAGACTGAAACAGGACGCCTACCTATCACCATACTCAAAAATTAAGTCTAAATGGATCAAAGATCTAAACGTAAAACCTCAAACTATAAGAATCTTAGCGCAGGAGACACCCTTATGGAATTTGGAACTGGCAACCAATTTCTGATCAGAACCCTAAGTGCCCATACCATAAAAAATAAGATGGACAAGCGGGACCTCATCAAACTGACAAACTTCTGCAAAGCAGAAAAACAAAAATAAAAACAAAAAACAAAAAAAGAAATCGTCAAGAGAGCAGGGAGACAGCCCACAGAATGGGAAAAAAATATTTGCCAACTGTATGTCTGACAAAGACCTAACATTTAGGATCTACAAAAAACTCAAATGTGCTGAAAGGAAAAAACAAACAGCCCCATTAAAATGGGCAAAAAACATGAATAGACACTTTTCAAGAGAGGATATACAGGCAGCCAAAAGACACATGAAAAAGTGCTCACCTCGCTCATCATCAGAGAAAAGCAAATCAAAACCACATTGAGATACCACCTAACCCCAGTAAGAATGGCCCTCATTAATAAAACAAACAACAACAGATGTGACAAGGATGCAGAGAAAAAGGTATGCTTCTATACTGCTGGTGGGAATGCAAATTTGTGCAACCTCTCTGGAAGACAGTGTGGAGATTTCTGAAAGAACTAGAAATTGACCTTTCATAAGACCCAGCAATTCCCCTATTGGGAATATCCCCGGAGGAACTCAAACCATTCAAAAAAAAAAACCTGTGCACGTATGTATGTTACAGCTCTATTCACAATGGCAAAAGTATGGAACAAATCATGCTGCCCATCGAAGCTGGACTGGATGAAAAAAATGTGGTACATATACACAGTGGAATATTACGCAGTCTTAAAAAAGGACAAACATGGATTTCACAGCAACTTGGGTGGATTTAGAGTTGATCATATTCAGTGATCTGTGACAGAAACAAAGAATGGGAGTACCTAATGTTCTCATTCATAAGCAGACCATGAACAATTATAATACTATAAGAAATGGATTGGCAGTAGTGGAAAACTGTCACGGGTGGGGGGATGGGATTGGCAGTTGAGGGAAACTGTTAGGAGAGGGAGAGGCACACCTCATCAACAAGAGTATCTGCATAATCACTGTTTGTATACCTAATCCTGAATTGTACCCCACATCTTTATAATTAAAAAAAGAAACTTAGGAAATACTTTCAAGTCTTCCCTATATACCACTCTGATTGCACTTGAATGAATACAGCCTAACACATGTGCACATACTTCTAAAAAAGGGATGAGTGTGATCCCAGAATGTCTCTTCTTGATTGTTCTTTCCCTAGTTCTCCATGTCATATTTCTATTTTGTCTGCCATTTCACTCTACAGTATACCTACTGTTGCTATATAATATCCCCCCACCTTATTAGTGTTTTCACTTTTCTAGGGCTTCAGTTACATAGTCAACCACAGTCTGAAACTATTACAGTATTTTGAGAGATTGAGACCATATTTACACATCTCTTTTACATAATAGAACATTATTCTCTTTTATTATTGTTGCTGTTAATCTTGTACTATCCCTAATTAGAAATTAAACTTTGGAATGTATAATGTATAGAACAAATCATAGAATACATAGGTTTCGGTACTACCCGGGCAACCAGTGGGTTCTTGAAACACACAACTTTGGATAAATGACTACTGTTCTAGTATCTTGGAACTATCATGCACTCCTAATTGCTTGTCATCATTGTTTTCAACAACATGATTTGGCATAAACTTCTCGGGGTTTTTATTACAAAAAATACGGTACCCTCCAACAGAGCTTTGATCCTTTTTTCTGCAAGACCTGCTTCTTCTCCTGGATATAACATCTGTGGCATTACATGGATCTAGTAAAAACATCAACTTGTTTTTCCCAGGGTGTCATCCCTGCTTTATATGCAAGAACTTGGGGAAAGGGGATGACAGTTCCTGCTGTTCTTGGTTTACTGCTCCCATTGTGAAATCTCTGCTTGGTTTACTGCTCCCATTGTGAAAACTCTGCTTTACAACTGAACTAGGATGTGGGTGATTAAAGCCCCACTATCCTTACCCAGTCATGACTGAAGCAGGGTCCTTGTCCCCTGAGAGGAATCTGGGTTGTGGAAAGGAATACCAATTCTTTCCGCCCCTTTTTTTCATTAAAACACTACCACAACATGAGGCTAAGGGGAAGGATAAAAGGTGTTTGTGGCCTTCTTCTTCTGCCATATAACTGTAGCTCTAAATTAGGATTTCTATGGAAAGGGATCCAGTTCCTTTTCCACAATTGCCAAGAATAGAGTGCTAGAAGTAGACCTTTCTTTCATTGGGTTGATGTGCGGGCAAGAGTTAGGAGCAGGTTAAATTCCAAAGACTCAGTGGTCTTACCATGATTTAATAGAGTTTCTTGAATAATCTCTTTACATTTCCTGTATTCCCTTAAGAAAAATTTTAGAGGCTTTAAATAGTTCTTCTTTAAAATAATTTTCACCAGTTAAATTATTCTTTTTTTGGGGGAGTCGGCACTAAATTCCTCACACCACCATATCAGAAGTCCTGCCTGGATGGCCTAAGCCTTAACCCACTCTATGCCAAAAATTATTTGTTGAATTGGAGATGCAAAAAAAAATAAAATATTTTTATCTTACAAATTAAAATGGATGTTTTTAATGAACTTCAGTTTTTTCCCCTATTAAGCCCTAAGTTCTTGATAATATGATGAGATATTTATAAATATGGCCTATGGGAAAAAAAATACGCAATTAGGAAAGAAAAGGGAAGAGTTACATCACTCAACTTTAAAGGGTAAATATGACATTTTCCAACTGAAGAAGGGGTTAGCAGGGCATACCAGGCAAAGAATACAACATGACTGAAGACAGAAAATCATGAAGTAAGGTGGGACAAAAAAAACCCCAGCAGATTACTACTATTTGAACATAAAATACAATAAAGTGGCAACACTGGCACTAGAGAAGTGAAAGTGGAATGTTGTGAAGAAACGTTAATGAGTTGACATATTATCCAAAAAGGGGAAAGGGGGGTTATTAAGTGTTTTAAACAGGAGATTGACATAACTGAGATTAACCTTTTAGAAAGATTGCTTTAACTGTGCTGTGAAACAAGAGTAAGTAAGGCACAACCAACCACAGGCCAAATGCTGTTTTTGTAAGTAAAGTGTTATTGGAATACAGTTATATTATTTTTTTTTATATATTGGTTATATCTGCTTTCCCATGACAAAGGCATATTTCAGAGGGTTTCAACAAAGACTATATGACTTTAAAAGTCTGAAATATTTTAACATTTGAACTTTAACAGAATAAATGAAGGCAGCTTGGAGAGGGTCAAGGCTTTCAGCCAGAATATATGAGAGAATGTTATTGCAATGAAAATGACTGTGTGAAGATGCTGAACAGAGAGGCCACCCTGTGTGACAAAGTCTACATAAAGCTGCCTTTGGTAGCAATGATATTATTAGCATGCTTGAAGACTAAAATACACTAGAAATATATATTTTCTTTTTGCAGAGGATGAAAACTTTTCAGAGTGCATTATCTTTTTTGTAAATAAAGAGTACAGAGCCAATAAATTCTCCATCATTACAGGGCCCCTTGAATCTACATTTATGAAGGGACTACCTACTTCATTTTTCTTATCCAACAATCCCCCCCTCAAACACACACACACAGACACACACACAAAACACAATATCACCAATATGACTAGGGATACATACTGGTATTATCTATGGAATAATAAATATGTAATCGGGAAATTTATTTTCTTTGAAATTCTGATTTGTTTTGAGAAGAGGCTGTGTTCTACAAATAATAGATTTACATTACGTAAAAAAGAAAAATAAATGAGGCAATAGTTGTGCAGAGATATTGGTACAGCCATTTTGGGGGGAAACAAACAAGGGCCCCAAAGTGTTAACTCAAAATCTTTCTGACATATATTCTTGATTTAGAAACTCGGAGGATCATAGGCTATTTATTATATCTGGCTCTAGCATGGGATAGAAGTTGCAGTTAAACTCCAGCATACACACAAATAAGGTCTCTCTAGGATTGAGCAATGTAGAATAGAGATATCAGAGATTGCTTTAATGAATCAGTGACTAAGAATCTCACTGAAGTTACTCATTGATCTCTCTAGTTCTCTTGCATAGACATTATCTCTATAAAGAATAACCCATACCAACTATGACACTAATAATTACACAAATCATTTTCAAAATAATATGTTTTGCTATATGAATTTTAATTAATGTATGATTGTTCTGTAAATAGTCTCAGAAGTAACATCTGAGCATATGATTTATATCTCAAGGGGAGAAACCCAGTAGGCAGTGAGAATGCATAAATTTAGCCAATGTATATAAAGAACTTTCTCTTCTCAGTTTCTGTGAAGTACTTGAAGATGAATGCCCTCTCCACATTTGGCTTCTCTTTAGCTCCATTGCTAGTATGTGTCCATTTTAAAGTGACTGAATGTGTGGTGTAAGTCATTGGCCTAAGAAACAGAAAAATTTGGAACTTAGTGTGAGAAAAGAGTCTATTTTGAAAATAGGCAATAGTTTTTTTTTATTTTATTAATTTGGAAACAAACATGCATTTAATTCTTTAATATAATTTATCCTATTTCTAAATCCACCAAGTTCTTTTCAATTTTTTAATATTGTATTTTATTTTTAATTGACATATAATAATTGTACATATTTATGAGGTATACAGTGATTTTTTTAATACATACAATGTATAGTGATCAGATTAGGGTAATTAGAATATCAATCATTTCAAACATTTATTATTCTTGTGTTTTGGGGAACATTCAAAATCCTCCTTCTAGTTATTTTATACTCTTGAAAATATTGTTCACAATAGTCACTCTAGGGTGCTATTGCACACTAGAACTTATTTCTCTTATCTACTATAATTTTGTATTCTTTAACAAGTATCTCCCTGTTGCTCCCTTCACCTCCTGAATAGGTAAGAGGGTTTGGCTTGCACCATCATTCCTGGTCAATTTTTCTGATTTTCTGTAGAGATGAGATTTCACTGTGTTGTTCAGGCTGGTCTCGAATTCATGGGCTCAAACAATCCTCACCTCTCAGCCTCCCAAAGCGCTGGAATTACAGGTTTGAGTCACTGCACCCCGCCTAAATCATTATTATAATCAGTTTCAATATCCTCTACTAATATAGTAATTCCTTCCTTTTCCTGATGGCCTTCCTGTGTAATGAGGCCAAGATGCCTAAAAGTCATGGCTTCATGTTAATGAAAAACCCTTTCTGCATTCTCTACTTGAAAAAATTTATCCCAAGTTTGACAGGGGGTACAAAGTACAAATAAAATTGTGACTGAATCAATGAGTGTCTTGATGACAAATGCAATATTATTTCCACTTTTTTGTTTCTTCATATTTTAGGTACAGGAAACACAGAAGCACATATCACCTATTGGTTCGGTACAAATACTGAATCCTAGAGAACATGATTCAACCCTGTAGGATATTTTCCCAGAACTGAACTCTTAATAGGACATTTATTTGTTCAGTTAGGCTAGCTGTTTCCATGTGATGAAGCATATGGTAATTCCAATAGATCGTGTAGTCAAGCACCCCTTGTCATAACTCTTTCACTAAAATATTTATTTCTTAGTCTAATATAATATTTTGCAGAGTACCATATTGGTAAATTTGGGGAAATTTTTTAAACTTTTGGATATTGGCTCTTGCAGACACACTGAAACAAAAAAGGTAAATCTACATAAGGCATGAATACAAAATTCTATAAGGAAGAATCACTGCTCTCGCCCAGGTGAAAAGAGATGTAACACACATCAGCAATTATCTGATTGGTCTCCCTAATAGATGATAT
>JAPVLO010002400.1:0-132443 GCA_027257055.1 Cephalopachus bancanus | reverse complement strand
TGGTTTGAGCTCTTCAGGGTATATTCCCAGTAGGGAGATTGCAGGGTCATATGGGAGATTGATATTTAGAGCTTTAAGGAATCGCCACACTGCTTTCCACAAAGGTTGCACTAGTTTACCCTCCCATCAACAGTGTAGAAGTGTTCCCTTTTCACCACATCATCTCCAGCATCTGTTATTTTTTGAATTATTTATAATGGCATTCTGACTGGAGTTAGGTGGTATCTCAGTATAGTATTTTGTGGTTTTTTTTAAATCAATGTTTTTTATTATGATGTTGTGGGGTACAGTTAAGGGTTAGGTATACAAATATGCTTCATTTAGGACCCCTTGTTGATAACAGGTGTCTCCCCATCCCCAGACAGATGTTTACTACCATTAGTCCCATCCTCCTTCCCCTCCTCTCATAGTTTCCCACCACTGTCAGTCATTTTCTTATGGTAGTACATTGGATGATCAAGGTCCACTATATGAGTGAGAACATGTGATGCTCAGATCTTTGATTCTGTGAGAGGTCACTCAGTATTGTAGACTCTAGTTCCATCCAGGTTGCTGCAAAATTCATGATGTTGTTCTTTTCTATGGCTGCATAGTATTCCATCGTGTATATGTACCACATTTTTTAAAATCCAGTCCTCTTTTGATGGACAGCATGATTGGTTCCAGGTTCTTCCTATTGTGAACAATGCTGTGATAAAAATTCGTGTGCAGGTATCTTTTTTATAGAGTGATTTGAGTTTTTCAGGGTATATTTCCAGTAGGGAGATTGCAGGGTCATATGGGAGGTGGATGTTTAGAGCTTTTAGGAATCGCCACATTGCTTTCTACAAAGGTTGCACTATTTTGCACTCCCACCAACAGTGTAGGAGTGTTGCCTTTTTGCCATACCCTCTCCAACAACTGTCATTTTTTGAGTTATTGATAATTGCCATTCTTACTGGAGTTAGGTAGTATCTCAGTGTGGTTTTGATTTGCATCTCCCTGATGATTAGTGAGGTTGAGTATTTCTCCATGCATTTGTTGGCTGCTTGGATATCTTCCTTTGTGAAGTGTCTGTTCATTTCTTTTGCCCACTTTGTAATGGGGTTGCTTGTTTTTTACTTTTCAGCACGTTTGAGTTCCTTGTAGATCCAAGATGTTAGGCCTTTGTCAGACATGGAGTTAGCAAATACTTTTTCCCAGTCTGTGGGCTGTCTTCCTGCTCACTTGATGGTTTCTTTGGCTTTGCAGAAGCTTGTCAGTTTAATGAGGTCCCACTTGTATTGGGAGCCGGCTGTGGAGGCCCGTCTGAGCATTAGGGATCCAGGCAGGCTGTGGACCCTTAGACCACCAGGTTGGGATCAGGAGCTGAAGGCCCATTCCCTCCTCCCTTCTTTGTTGTTTGGCATGACCCACTAGCAGGGATTTTGATGATCTTAGCATGAAGTTCTGAGAGTATGACAGGCATGGCTGACTCTGGGATCCATTGTTCCTGTTTCTCACAGACTGCGGTTTCAGCTTTAAACTTAACATAGTTCAAACTCAGGCCACATTTGGGAGCTTTATATATGATACAAGTTTCTTTATAAGATTTAAAAGCATATTTGTAGAATTAGTATATACACTTAGAGAGTTTTTCCAGCTTTAGAAGGTATAGATGATTATCTAGAGTTACCAGAAATGGCCCAGCACGAACTTTGGACTGGGCCACATTCCTAGGGCCCAGCATCCACTTTGGGCTGGGTTGCGTACTTTTAAACCGGTTTTTTAGTTACAATTAGTGTAGGTTTTTTCTACTTATAATAGAAACTGAATTTATTTTATTCAGAGAAAGTATTGTAGAATAGGTCATGCCACGTCAGGGAATTATGCTAGTTCAAGCATGATCAAACATGATACTTTAAGGTTTTATAAGAATACAGCTAACTTTAGAAATTTCATTGTTTTCATTTTCTACTAATTACAGTTTTGGCTTTAGTACAATTACAGTTTGTATTTGGGTTTTATTTTATTGCTGATGATCAGCTTTATATATTAGGATTAGGAATTAGAAATTTTTATAGAAATTAAGATAGATACATAGGATTTTAGAATAGCCATTTTGTTAAGAGATTATAATCAATTGTTCCTGGAAATGGCCCGGCATGATCTTTGGACTGGGCCACATTCTTTAGGAACTGGTTTGAGCTATAATTAAGAGTTTTTATAATACAGGTAAAATTAGCACAGAATAGAAAGGTATTAGGATTTGTCAGTCATTAGGTATTGGGAATGCATAAGTTTTAGAAGTTATTGATTATTAGAATATCATGATGTTAAAATTGTTGTATTGTTTGTGAGAAACATTAGCCAAGCATAAGGAACAGTGAAATAATATTGGGATTGTCCTTTCTCATGCTTGAGGAAACACCTGGTGGGTGGGGAGAATGCCCCTCATCCACCTGGCTTTGTGTTCACGTGAAAATCTTGTGATTCTGCCTGCGAAACTTTAGAATAAAAGGCTAATGATTTGCCCCATTAAATCGGCTTCTGCACTAGATGGAGTCCAGTCTCTTTCTTTCTCCCCCCTTTGTCTTTCTTTCTCTTTATTTCTCCAGAATAATCACCGACACTGCCCTACCTTCCAGGGACCCTCTAAATCTCTCTGCAGGTGCACTTGTCTATCTTATCTCTTATGACCTGTGGGTTTCAGGTTTTGTTCAGGAATTGGATGCCAGTTCCAGTTTTCATAAGGGTGTGTCCTGCATTTTCTAATGTTCTTATGATTTGAGGTTTTATACTTAGGTCACTGACCCATTTAGAGTTAATTTTTGTGGTTGGGGATAGATAGGAGTCTTGTTTGAGTCTTTTGCATGTGGTCAGCCAGTTTTCTCAGCACGATTTATTGAATAGGTTCTCCTCTCCCAGTGGTAGGTGCTGGAGGCTATGTCGAAGATGATTTGTTTGAGAAATTGAGGTTTTATTTCTGGAATCTCAACTCTATTCCATTGGTCTATATGCCTGTTCCTGTACCAATACCAAGCTGTTTTGATGATTGTAGTTTATAGTAAAGTTTGAAGTCTGCTAATGTGATACCACCTGCTTTTTTTTTTTTTTTTTTGCTGAGGATTGTTCTGGCTATTCTTGGCCGTTTGTGTTTCCATATGAATTCCTGTATTGTTTTTTCTAGGTCTGAGACAAATGTTGCTGGTAATTTGATAGGTATTGCATTGAATCTCTAGATAGCCTTTGGTAAGATGGACATCTTCACAATGTTGATTCTTCCAATCCAGTAAGACCAATTACGCTTAGGTTTTTTCTCTTGAAGTAATCATTCATCTCTTGAAGGTTTTGTTCTGTCTTTTTAAGCTTCTTTTCTATGTTTTGACAGCTTGGGTTAGTTCTGTGTTTTGGTCTTTGAGCTCTGAGATTCTTTCTTCTGCTTGACTAATTCTACTTTCCATGCTCATTCATTGTTATTTATTTCCATCACAGTTTTCTTTACTGCTGTTATTTCTGTCATCAGTTTCTTCCTATTTTCCTCTTTTCTGTCCTCAATTTTTTAAATTATCTCTATTAATGCCTTGACGTCTGGGTTTGTTGCATCTGACCAGTCATTCTGGGAGCTCTTCATTGTTTGTGTTCCAAAGTCTGTTTTCTTAGTGTCTGACCTCCCATGGGTCTGTGTGCGCAATTTCTTTAATAATTGTACATGTGGCATTATACTTCTTTAGACGACTTTAGTGCATTATATTTTTCTAGGTAATTATCAACTTTAAATATATTAGCCTAAGTTATGTATAGTACTGTCATTCTCTTCTTAAACTCTGCTGCCCCTGTAGCTGTTATCTTTAATACCCAAATTTTAAAACATGTGAGCCTTCTCTTCTTTTCTGGTGAACATTCTTGTCAGAGTTTTGTCTTTTCTATTATCTCACCAAGCCAGCATTTGGTTTTATTCCTTATCTCAACATCATCTTTATATTAATTGCATTAACTTTCAGTTTTATGCTTATATCTGACTCATTTTATTCTCTGAATATAATCATTTTTCAAATTTTGTGAATATGACAATTTACTCATTACATGACATTTTTATTTTATATCTAAATGTTTTAATTTAATATTTTCTCTCAAAGCTATTTTAGACATACCACATAAATTTTACATATATTATTTTTAGAGGACTGTTTTATAATTTTTGAAATGTAGACTTATCTAGCTATTTAGTATTGTTTTTTGACACAACTAGCATTAAGAATGGAGATGAATGATACAAACTATTTGATGTTCATTGAACTTTGATTAAGTCCTAGTCAAGTTTCATAAGTGTTCTATGTCCATGACAATAGTACACATTTTGAAATTTTTTCTTTTTTTAAATTGTAGTTTAGATTCAAGGGGAACATGTGGAGACTTGTTACATGTGTATATTGCATAATGGTTTAGTTTGGGCTTCTACTGAACCTCTCACTCAAATCACAAGCAAGGTACCAATAGATAATTTTTCAACCCTTTTCCCTCTTTCCTCTCCCCACTTTGAGTCCTCAGTGTCTGTTGTTTTATTCTTTATGCCCATGAGTACTCAATGTTTAGCTCCTATGTATAAGTGAGAATATACAGTATTCAGTCTTTTGTTTGTGTTAATTCACTAGCACAATGGCCTCCAGCTGCATCCATGTTGCTGCAAAGACATGATTTTGTTTTTTCTATGACTGCATAGCATTCTATGGGATATGTGTATGACATCTTCTTTATCCAAATCACAACTAGTGGGCACATAGCTTGGTTCCTTCTTTTTGTTATTTTGAATAGTGCTTCAATAAGCATACAAGCACAAAAGTCTTTTGGAAATAGTGATTTATGTTCCTTTGGGTATATATCCAGTAATGTGACTCTTGGGTCAGAGGGCAAATCTATTTTTTAGTTCTAAGAAATCTCCGAATTACTTTACACAGGAGTTAATCTAGTTTACATTCCCATAACAGTGTATGAACATTCCCTTTGCCCCACAATCATGTCAACATTTGCTGGTTTTTGCCTTTTTAATAATAGCCATTCTAACTGGGGTAAGAGAGTATCTCATCATGGTTTTTGATTTGTATTTCTATGGTGATTATTGATAATGATTAATTTTTTTCATGTTTATGGGCAGCAAGTATTTCATGTTTTGGAAGTGTCTGCTCATGTTCTTTGCTCACATTTTAATGGAGTTTTTTCCCCAGTCTATTAGTAGTTTAAGTTCCTGTTGGATTCTGGATATTATTCCTCTACCAGGTGGATAGTTTGCCAATGTTTTCTCCTATTTGGAAGGTTGCCTATTTACTCTGTTGATAGTTTCTTTTGCTGTGCAGAACTCTTTAGTTTAATTAAGTCTCATTGTCAATTCTTGTTTTTGTTGCATTTGCTTTTGTGAAGAAGAGAAAGTGAACAGACCATAATGCAGTTCATTCTTCTAAGAAAATAACATGTATAGAAATGATTAAAGGTCCTTGGAAAAACTTGGAAGCCCATGTCTAGACTGGGTGTCTGGGGCTCATTAAGCTCCTGTTTTCTTTCCTGGGACTAGAACCCCTCCTTCCCTGTGGTTCCTGGAGGCTCATGATCCCACCATAGCCCTTAGTGTGACAGTCCATGGAAGACCTATCTAGACAAGCACAGGCTTCACACTCACAGCCACTTCTTCAAGGAGCAGTTCTGCAGATAAATATGAAAAAAAATGTGATTATGTATGTATATTTATCATCAATACCTTTTAGGTTTGCCAATGTCATAAACCTATTTACTTACTCAAAATTAAATCTTCATTCCATTCCTTCCAGCATGCTGTATTTTTAAAATTTTGGGGTTGAAATTATAGGCTTAATTATTCTGTTAAAACTTTGAATTCTTAAAACAGAATTATATGAAGTTACCTTGCAGATTTCCATTGACAACATCTAATCAAGTCTCTGGGCTTAATGATGTCTAAACTGATTATCTCACACACAGAAATTTTTATACGTTCCCTGGATACCTGTCCTCCAAGCAGGGGATCTGTCCTTTACCTTCTTATAGCCAAGCACTCTCAGGATGACCATCCATGACTCTCTACTTGACCCCTGCTTCTTGGTTGATACACTTCCACAAAGACTGTCTCTACTGGGGATCTATCACTTCCCCTTATGAATCAATAAAATTCATTTAAGATCCTACTTCCAGTTGATAAAAAATGTGCTGATTGATCCATCAGTGGTGTGGCAATTCCTCCACTGGCAGCCAATCTTCAGGCACCACTGGCAGTTTCAGCAGCATTTCTGCCTTTGACTTTACTAGGTGTGAGTCAGGCACCTCTCCCGGGCATCCCCAAGCTGCAAGGGACACACATTAAGCTCTCTGAATGGTCTCATTGAAACCTACTATCACCAGGATTGAGGAGAGGGATGGGCACCATGGGTGGGAAGGGGACTTACAGCATAGCTCTCTCCACAACATTCTTTTTCATCTTATGTCTTAATCCAGGTCTTTCTACATCTTCAGCATGAGCAAGGAAAAGTTAAGACTCTAGAAGTTACATTTAAGAACCACCTTTCAAAATTCCTCACATGGAAACCTTTTTCCCCAGAGGTTTGAGTGTACCTACAAGTGCTCTGAGTATGTGAATGGCATGATGAGATGTGTGGAGGATAGTGGATGTGAGTTCACCTGCATGTAGTATAATAGGGACACAGGTGGTAGAAGGACTGACTGTTGTCCCTTCTCTAAAACTTTGTCAGTATATGAGTTTCGGCAAACTGTTTCACTTCCCAAGCCTCACTTTCTTACTACTGATATTCCCTGTATGCCCAACAAAGTGCTCTGAAGCTAAGTGACACAATGAAAAAAGGAGCATAGCCTACAAATGCAATAAAAACTCTTTGGTCTCCAGAACCACTGCTCTTTGTCCAGATTCTGGCCAAGCCATCATCTATCATACTAAGCACTCAGGCGGGCAAGGCCACAGAAGATTTGAACATAAGCAGCAGAGCAAGGGCCTCCCCAGGGAGCTGAAGCAGTGTGGACACCAGGGCCAGTCCCTAGCTCCTGAACCCTGAACCATCCTGGAGACTGGATCCCAAGTCTGCCTGGAGTCACCACAATACCAGCCTCACCCATGTGGTCAGCAACCACACAGATCAGAAACTGTCACCTAGATCTTGTAGAAGTCTATTGGTATCAAAACAGAGCTCAGCAAGGTGAGTTTGCCCAGCTCTGGTTACAGTCCTTTCCCAGGAGACTGTGGTAGGGAATAAGGTTTTGTGCTAACCATTCTCTAGTCAATCTCCCAGCCCTGTAATAGTACCAAAAGAGAAGAGCCAGAGACAGTAAAAATTGTCACCTGCCCTAGGAATCTACAAGGAGGGACCAAAAAGGAAATCCAGAACTAATTTATATTAAAATGTGTGTTTATTCTTACATGCTTACACTTCAATCACCTTCAAAGTACTCTCCGTTTGATGTGATACACCTATCAAAATGTTTTTTCCACTGCTCAAAAAAGGTTTTGAACTTACAAATTTTGTTGCCATTTAGTGCTTCTGCTATTTTGTGTTTTAACTCTTCCACGCAAAATATTTTCTTTTGAGATATTTTTTCATCCAGGGAATCAAAAAAGTCACTTGAGGTAAGATCAGGTAAATAAGGAGGGTGAGGCAAGGCAATAATGTGGTTTTGGGTCAAAAACTGCTGAACACCCAGAGTGGTATAGGCAGGTGAGCTCGTAATTACCCATCATGAAATTGGTAAGCACATTGAAAATATATATTAAAAAATTCACTGAAGCCAAACAACCCTCACAACAACGCTGGCTGATACCCTGGTGTCAATACCACTTACCTTGCATGGGAAGCCTGTGCTACCAGGGGCCAACTCTCTCAATGATAATTCCAGGTGTTTTTGTACCCTTCCTGGCACATGGGAAAGGAGTGGAGTCAAGACATTCAGGAAGAAAAGACATCTACTATATTAGGTTCTGATTGCTTTGAATCATGCTTGAAAGGTGAACAGGGAATCATATTTGTAATGAGTGACCTCATATTATTAGAGAACAACTTCCTGTGGTTAGTCATATAAAATTGGATAGAGGCTTTGGGATATAGTGAGTTTGCTGTCATTTGTTAAATGAAATAACAGGCACTGCCACTTGGTGGGATGTTATAAATACAGAAGGAGTTAAGACTCCCTGGTGACTTTCCTTTCAAGGACACATTCTCAGAATCCAAGAAACTCTTTTGCAAAATCATATAGTATTATTCCGAGCCCTAAATCTCTTTTTCTCCAGAGCTGTCAGGTGGAGTAAAGTGCCTGACATTGAGTCAGTCCCCTGAAGGAAGTGGGACAGCCCCCAGGATCCAGTCACCAGAAATCTCTCTCCCTGCTCTGTGACTGCCCAACAGAGACTAGAATGCAATATTTAGACCCGTTTCTGTGGATGATGCTGGCAGAAGTTCTTCTGCCCTGAAAACTGCTTGGAAAGATGGAAGTTGAGCTCACCAAGAAAAAGTTTCCATTAGAAGAAGGGAAGTGATAACTGCCCAAGCAGTATTGATGAATGGTGATGACTTTATTTCCTTTTCTATGGTTTTCCAGTTTTTCTAGATTGTGATCCTCTGGAGTCTCATCATTTGTTCATTCCTTCACTCAACAAAATCTTTGCTAAGCTATGTGCTGAGTGCAGCTTTTTTATTACTGCAGCAATATTACATCATGCAGACAACCTTAAATTAATTTAACTAGTATAATGAAGTGATCAAGAGTGAGGATTTTGAATCTGACTCCAGGATTTGAATGTCAGCTTTGTCATGTGTTACCCTGAAAATTCATTAATTCACCAGACTTGCAGTTTACTGGGAATAATAATGGCATCTACATACCAGAATTTGTATCTTACACTTTGAGACCTCACTGCCCATCAATCTTTAAAGGATTAGCACAGATGAAACACACCCTGCCTCACTTCCCCATGACAAGTGCTGTGGAGAAAAGTAAAGCAGGGAGAAAGTAAGAGGACATTGGGAAGAGGAAGGAAGAAGAATGGAACCAGGAGGAGGGTGCAGTTTTGTTTGTTTGTTTTTGAGTTGGAGTCTCACCCTGCCACCCAGGCTGGAGTGTAGTCACATGCTGATGGGCACTGCAGCCTCGACCTGCTGGGCTCAGGTAATCCTTCTGCCTCAGCCTTTCAATTAGCTGGAACTACAGGCATGTGCCACCATATGTGGCTAATTTTTTTTTTTTGAGTTGGAGTCTCACTCTGTCACCCAGACTGGAGTGCAGTGGCCGCTCAAGGCCACCGCAGCCTCGTCCTCCTGGGCTCCGGCAACCTTCTGCCTCAGCCTTCCAAGTAGCCAGAATTACAGGCACACACTACCACGCCTGGCTAATTTTTTTTATTTATTGTAGAGATGAGGTCTTGCCAAGTTGCCCAGGTGGGTCTTGAACCTGCGTGCTCAGGCAATCCACTCACCTTGGCCTCCCAAAGTGCAGGATTACAGGCTGAGCCACCGAGCCCAGCATGGCTAATTTTTTATTTAATTTTATTATTTATTGTTGAGATGAGTTCTGCCAAGTTGTCCAGGCTGGTTTCAAATTCATGGGCTCAAATCCATGGGCAATCCTCTCACCTTGGCCTCTCAAAGTGCTGGGATTGTAGGCATGAGCCACCACGCCCAACGAAGATGCAGTTTTAAATGGGGAGGGAAGAGTCAGGGTAGACCCCACTAAGGAGACCACATTTGTGTAAAGACCTGAGGAAGTTCAGGAAATGAGGCATGTAGATACCTGGAGGAAGAGAATTTCAGGCAGAAGCAAAGGTCCTGAGGCAGGATCAAGCTTGGCATATTGAAGGAGTAGCAAAAAGCCCCAGATTCCCAGAGTTGAATTAAGGGTGGGAGATGTGGTTAGATAGTGCAGATTTTTACAAGTAAAGTGGGGGATGTAGTGGGAGTTCTGAGATGAGGAGTGACATGACTTCAACTGCATTGTGGAAAGATAGACTTAAGTGACTAAGAACAAGCAGGAAGTCTGTGAGGCTTCTGCAATAGTGCCAGAGAATGATGGTGGCTATTCTGGACTGAGGATGGTGAGAAGCAGTAATATTATGACTATATATGATAAAATTTGTCCACGAATATATATTTTGAATGGAAATATGTCCGTATTTGCTAAATAAAATGTAAATAGGAAGAAAAGAATGAAGTTAAGGATGACACCAAGCTTTTGTTGCCAGAGTAAATGGAAGGATTGAGCTGATGGGAAATTGGAATGGAAACAACATGTGGGAAGCATGCTGGGAGAGTAGGGGTGTAGACATGTCAAGTGGAAGATACCCATCATACCCATCAGACATCCAAGTGGAGATGTCAAGTAAACAATAGGGCAGTGTGGAATCTAGAGAAAGGACTCGGGATGTAGTCTTTGGAGAACCCATCATATTTAATCAGGAGACCGTATAATATCTGGTGTTTGTTGCTGCCATAGTAAGTCACCACAAACTTATCGACTTAACACAACACAAATTTATCTTCTTACAGTTCTGGAAGTCAGAGGTATGGCAAAAAAATAACTGGAGTAAAACCAAGGTGTCTTAAGGCTTTGTTTCTTTCTGGAGACTCAGGGAATATCCATTTCCTGCTTGTTCATACTGTTGCCAGTAGTAAGCTATTTATGGTTCTAAAAGTGAAGTCCTTGTTTTTGCTAGCTGTAAAATGAGGGTCTTTTCCATCTTCTACAGGCCACTGCATGCTGCATGTCTTTAGCTGTGGTCCTCTTGCTCCGTGTTCAAGTGCAGCCACAGTGGGACAAGTTCTCCCATCATATCTCTCTGACCCACTCTTCTGCCTATTCCTCTTTCACTTTTTAAGGACTCATTGTGAATGGGATTGCGTTTTTTATTTTGTTCTCTGCATGTTTGTTATTGGTGTGTAAGAATGTGACTTTCTTTTGCACGTTTATTTTATGCCCTGTGAATTTGCCAAAATCCTTTATCAGTACAAGGAGTTTTTTGACAGATTCTCTTGGATTTTCAATGCATAGGACCATATCATCAGCAAAGAGATATAACTTGACTTCTTCTTTCCCTATTTGGATACCCCTAATTTCCTTCTCTTATCTGATAGCTCTAGCTAAGACTTCAAACACTATGTTGAATGGGAGGGGTGAGAATGGGCAGCCTTGTTCTGGTTTTCAGGAGAAATGCTTCCAATTTCAGTCCTATTAACAATATGTTGGCTGTGAGTTTATCATAGATGGCTCTTACTATTTTGAGGTATGTTTTCTCTATGTCTAGGTTTTCAACAGTTTTTATCAAGAAGGGATGCTGGATTTTATCAAATGGTTTTTCACCATCTGATGATATAATCATGTACTTTTTACCTCTGTTGATGTATTTAATATATTTATGGTCTTTTGGATGTTGAACCAGCCCTGCATCTTGGTGATGAAGCTTATTTGGTCATAGTGGATGATTTTTGAGATGTGTTGTTGGATCTGATTTGCTAGAATCTTGTTGAAAATTTTTGCATCTATGTTCATCAGTGATTTTAGCCTATAGTTCTAATTCTTTGTTCGATCTTTACCCAGTTTGGGTATCAATATGATGATAGCTTCATAAAATTATTTGGGTAGAGTTCTGTCTTTCTTGATTGCCTGGCATAATTTCAGTGGGATTGGTATCAGCTCCTTCTATGTTTTGTAGAATTCCACTGGAAATCCGTTTGTCCAGGGCTTTTTTTTTTTGTAGGTAATTTTCTTATGACAGAGTCAATTTCCTGAGTTGTTATTGGTCTGTTAAAGATATCAATTTCTTCTTGTTTCAACTTCGGGAGGTTTTGTGATGTTGGAAAGTCTTCCATTTTATTTAGGTTATTGAGTATGTTTTCATACAGGTGTGCACAGTAATTTCTGATACTCTTTTGTATTTCTCCAGGGTCACTTGTGACTTGATCTTTGCATTTCTATTTGTGCTTATTTGGGCATTTTCTCTCTTTTTCTTGGTCATTCAGGCTAGGGGTCCATCAATCTTGTTTATCCTTTCAAATAATCAGCTTTTTTGTTGATCTTTTTTCTATGGTACTTTTTTTAAATGTGGGGTAGAATTCAGGGTTAGGCACAAACGTGGTCATCATACAGGTAAAGTGTGGGTACCCTTACTGATGTTATGTGCCCCCCATCCCCTGGAAGTGTCCCACTATTGCCTACCCATTTCTTTTAGTATTATGATAAATGCTTAGGGTCCACTTATGAGTGAGTACAGGTAATACTCACATCTTTGTTTCTGTGGTAAATCACTGAAGATTATGCACTCTAATTCCACCCACATTGCTGCAAAGTTCATAATTTTTTGTTTTTCTTTATGACCGCATAATATTCTATCGTGTAAATGACAACATTTTCTTTATCCAGTCCACTTTTGATAGGTAGAATGGTTGGTTCCATGTTTTTGCTATTGTGAGTAATACTGCAATAAATATTCATGTGCAGATATCTTTTTTTATAGAGTGATTTGAGTTCCTCTAGGTGTATTCCAAGAAGGATTGCTGGGTCATATGGAAGGTTAGTTTTCAGATTTTTTAGGAATTGACACACTGATTTCCATAGAGGTTGTACTAGTTTACATTCTCACCAACAATGTAGAAGTGCTGCCTTTTTCCCACATCCTCTCCAACATCTGTTGTCTTGAAGTTAGATGGTATCTCCGTGTGGTTTCAATTTACAATTCTTTGATAGTTAGTGAGGTTGAGCATTTTTTCATGTATCAGTTTGCTGCTCATATGTCTTCTTCTGATAAGTGACTACTCATATCTTTTGCCCATTTTTTAATAGGGTTGTTTGGTTTTTTCCTTTTGGCACTTTTGAATTCCTTGAAGCTCCTGGATTTTAGGCCTTTGTCAGATTTGCAGTTGGCAAACATTTTTTCCTATTCTGTAGGCTGTCTCCTCACTCTCTTGATGGTTTCTTTTGCTTTGCAGAGGCTTTTCAGTTTGATGAGGTTCTACTTGTCTTTCTTATCTTTCACGGCATTCACTTTTGGAGAATTTATCAGGAATTAGCTGCCTATTCCAATTTCCATAAGGGTACTTCCTACATTTTCTTCTAGGATTCTTATAGTTTGAGGTTTACATTTAGATCTTTGATCCATATAGAGTTGATCTTTGTGTATGGTGATAGATAGGGGTCTTACTTCAATCTTCCTCATGTGTTCAGCCAGTTTTCCCAGCACCATTTTCTGCACAGTTTGTCCTCTTCCCAGTGGTTGTTGGTGGAGGCTTTGTTGAAGTTGAGTTGGTTGAGAAATTGAGATGTTGCTTCCAGAGCATCTGTCCTATTGCATTGACCTGTAAGAATGGACTGTTTTGATTATCGTAGCTTGATAGCAGACTTTGAAGTCTGGAAGTGTGATATCTCCTTTTTTGTTTCTTTTGCTAAGAATTATTTTGACTGGTATGGGAACAAGATGGTGATGGCATAGGAGGACTTCTGAAATTCTCTGAATGTGAGTTCCCAAAAAGACTTACTTTTCTTCCCCCATCCCCCAGCCCACCACCAGCCATGCTGGTCCGAGGCCCAGGGACCTTCGGTCCCATGCAGGGCTGGATATTGCAGCCCCCTGCTGCTGCTGTTCCACCAGGTGTGTGCGAGTCTCGGGTCCCAGATCCCTCCCTGGCTACATTGTCTCGTGCCCAGCACCCAAAACCAAGCCACCGGTCACTCAGGGAGCCTCTGAGCACCCGCCCCTCAGAGACACCGGTTCCATTCTTGGCTGAAGTACCCTGTGGGGGGTCCAAGGCCACTCTTACCACTCACCACCTACCCTTTGGAGCTTTGGAGCTCTGGAGCTCTGGGCCCACCCTGGCTGAGGTACTCAGCACGTGACCCCAAGCAGGATGACAAGACAAGCGGAGAGCAACAGATCTGCAAAAACTGCCTCAGCCATTCTCCAGGCAGAGACTTCCATTGCCCTGCTCACCTATCAACAAACCCTACCTCAGTTTCTAAGGTAACATCACCAAACAGAAGACAAAACCCCACCCCTACACTGAATCAGACAAAAGCAACCTCCAGGCAGCTGACTAAAAAAAAAAAACAAAACCCAAACTGCAAGTAAATCTAGCTGCCTGCAACAAAAAACAAAGGGGAGAGGCCGGAGATCAGAGTTGAAGTCACTTTAGTCTGATCTCTTATTTTGACTTATGATTTTATCATTTTGACTGTTTGTTTAATCAAGTTGTTGTTTACCTTCTGACTTACACTGTTTCTTGATTTTATTGGTCTGTCTCTGTGTAGCTATCAGTATTCTTTAGGGAATCTTTCTTACATGTCTTTTTTCACTTCTTTCCGGCCTTGTGTCTCTTTCTCACCTGATACTTGGTATGTATATCTGCTTTCCCTCTCACTCTTCTCTCTTTCTAACTTCCTATTGACCCCCCTTCCTCCATTATTTTCCTCTTTTATACCCTCCTTTTTAATCTAGGGACCAAGACTACATACTGCTGAATGGACAGATTGTAAGGCAGAGAGAAAGAGGTTACAGTGTGCTCATACACCTGATTGTAGATGGTAGAATCAGCATATGCATTCTGAACCACAGCATTCCCCTCAATTAAACCTGAAAACAGGAAAAAGTACAAATTCCAGCTGACACTCCAACCTCAAAAGTGAACAAAGTCAGAAGACCCTCATAAGGAAGAACAGGATATTGCAGAAGAGAAATAAAAGCAACCCCACCTTCCCACAAAAACAGAATTGAAGAAGCGGAAGGAAAGGGGGAGAGAGAAAAAATCTAAACAAATAAAGAAAAACCAAAAAAGAGTATGGGTCTCTTCCAGTCCCTGGGAAGGCAGACACTGAGAAAACTGACTTCGGAATGCAAACTATGAAGAGCCCCCAGAATGAAGTGTCTCAAACAACAAACTTAGATATCAAGACATTAATGAGAGATTAAAAAGAATAGAGGAGATACAAGAAGAAACTAGAAAGGAGATGATATCTGAGATAACAGTAATAAAGAATACTATGAATGAAATAAATAGCCAACTGATAAGCATGGAAAGCAGACTTACCCAAGCAGAAGAAACAATCTCAGAGCTTGAGGACCAAAATATAGAACTAACCCAAACTCTTAAAAACACAGAAAACAAGTTCAAAAAGACAGAACAAAACCTTCAAGAGATGAGTGATTACTTCAAGAGACCTAACCTAAGAGTAATTGGCCTTCCTGAGGCAGAAAGAGAGACAGAGACCACACTGGAACAAACTTTCCATGAGATCATTCAAGAAAACCTCCGTTATCTAATCAGTCATACAAAAATGCAAACACAAGAGATTCACAGAACCCCTGCAAGAAAAAAAATAAGAAGACCAACTCCTAGACACATAATAATTCACCTAAACAAAGTAGGCATAAAAGAAAAAATTCTAAAGGCAGCAAGAGAAAAAGGCCAGATCACCTACCATGGAAGACCAATCAGAATAGCAGCAGATTTATCTACAGAAACCCTGCAGGCTAGGAGAGCTTGGAACCCTATCTTCAAAGTCCTAAATGATAAACAATATCAACCATGAATAACCTACCCAGCCAAGCTAAGCTTCATCAGCGAGGGAGAATTAAAATCTTTTCCAGATATCCAATCCCTGAGAACTTATGCTGCCACCAAACCACCTATACATGAAACACTTAAGTAAGTGCTAAACACAGAAGAAAAGGGAAAAAGAACAATGTTCTTCACAAGAGTACAGGGAAAAGAATAAACTTTACATGAACCAACCCCAAACCAAAAGAAAGACAAAAAAAAAAAAAAAAAAACCAAGTGGAAGAACAACAACTCTAAAAGAACTCTATGATAGGGATGAACTCTCACATTTCAATAATTAGCCTGAATGTGAATGGACTAAACGCACCACAGAAAAGACATAGAATGGCAAAATGGATAAAATACCACCAGGAAACTATATACTGCCTTCAAGAGACCCATCTCACTAGAAAGGACATACACAGACTCAAAGTAAGAGGATGGGAAACAAATTTTCAGGTGAATGGAACACAGAAGAAAGGAGGAGTCACAATCCTAATTTCAGACAAAATACCATTTAAGGTATCGAAAATTTAAAAAGATACAGAGGACCACTGCATAATGATAAAAGGGTCACTCCATCAACAAGAAATATCTATCCTAAACATATATACACCCAACATAGGTGCGCCAACTTTCATAAAGCAACTTCAAGGAAAATTAAAGAAAGATATTGACTCTAACATCATCATAACTTGGGACTTTAATACCCCACTCACAACCCTAGACAGATCATCAGGACAAAAACTCAGCAAAGAGATCCAAAACCTCAATGTGACTCTGGACCAGATGGACTTAAATGATACATACAGAACACACCATTCAAAGACCACAGAATACACATTCTACTCATGACCACATGGGACATATTCTAAAATCGACCACATAATGGCCTTACATCAAGCATAAACAAATTTAAAAGGACCGAAATTCTACCATGCACTTTCTCGGACCACAGTGGAATAAAAATAAACATTGACACCACCAAGGTCCCCCCAAAACCCACAAAGACATGGACACTAAACAGCATGATGCTAAACAACTCCTGGGTCAATGATGAAATGAAAACAGAGATCAAAATATACCTGGAAACAAATGAAAATGAAGAAACATTTTACCAAAATCTCTGGGATGCCTTAAAAGCCATAGTAAGAGGGGAATTATATCCGTACAAGCACACATGAAGAAAATGGAAGGAACACATATTAACAGTCTAACAAGCCACCTAAGGAAGCTGAAAAAGCAAGACCACAAAAACCCTAATTTCAGCAGAAGAATCCAGATCACCAAAATAAAAGCCGATATGAAGGACATAGAAGACACAAAAGATAATACAAAAAATCAATGAAACAAAAAGCTGGTCTTTCAAAAGGATAGACAAGATCGATGATCCCCTAGCTGGACTGACCAAGAAAAAACTAGAAAAAAACCCAAATAAGCACAGTCAGAAACACAAAAGATGAAGTCACATCTGACCCTGAAGAAATACAAAAGATCATTAGAGACTACTACGTACACTTGTATGGAAAGAAACTTGAAAACCTTAAGGTAATGGAGGACTTTCTGACATCACACAACCTACCTAGGTTGGAACAAGAAGAAATTGAGACACTAAATAGACCAATAACAATAAAGGAAATCAACTATGTAATAAGAAAACTACCTACAAAAAAAAGCTCTGGTCCAGATGGCTTTCCAGCAGAATTCTGCAAGATATTGAAGGAGAAGCAGATACCAATCCTACTGAAGGTATTCCAGGTGATTGAAAAAGATGGAACTCTCCCCAAATAATTTTACGAAGCCATCATCACATTGATACTCAAGCCAGGTAAAGATCCAACAAAGAAAGAGAACTACAGGCCAATATCTCTGATGAACATAGATGCTAAAATTCTCAACAACATGCTAGCAAACCAGATTCAACAATACATCTCAAAAATCATCCATCATGACCAAGTAGGCTTCATTCCTGGGATACAAGGCTGGTTCAACATTCATAAAACCATAAATGTAATTAAATACATCAACAGATGTCAAAACATATACCACATGATTATACCATTACATGCAGAAAAAGCTTTTGATAAAATCCAGCACCGCTTTTTGATAAAAACCCTCAAAAATCTAGGCATATGGGGAACATACCTCAAAATAGTAAAAGCCATCTACGAGAAACCCACAGCCAGCATACTCCCAACCAGACAGAAATTGGAAACATTTCCCCTGAAAACTGGAACAAGACAAGGATGCCCACTCTCACTCCTTCTGTTCAACATACTATTGGAAGTCCTGGCTTGAGCAATCAGAGAAGAGAAGGCAATCAGGGTATCCAAATAGGAAAAGAGGAAGTCAAGTTATCTCTCTTTGCAGATGATATGATTGTGTACCTTGAAAACCCAAGATAATCTGTCAAAAAACTCCTTACACTGATAATGGCCCTGGCAAAGTCTCAGGATACAAAATAAATGTGCAAAAGACAATCACATTTCTTTATATCAATAATAAACAAACAGAAACCCAAATAAAAAGCACAATTCCATTCACAATAGCCACAAAAAAATGAAATACCTTGGCATCTTCCAAACCAGAGATGTGAAAGACCTTTAGAATGAAAACTACAAACCACTGCTCAAAGAAATCAAAGATGACACAAACAAGTGGAAAAATATCCCATGCTCATGGATTGGAAGAATCAACATTGTGAAGATGTCCAACCTTCTTAAGGCAATCTACAAATTCAATGCAATACCCATCAAATTACCAGCAACATTCTTCTCAGACCTAGAAAAAACAACACAGGAATTCATATGGAAACACAAACGTACAAGAATAGCCAGAATAATCCTCAGCAAAAAAAACCAACCAAACAAACAAAAAAAAGCAGGTGGCATCACATTACCAGACTTCAAACTTTACTGTAAGGCTACAATCATCAAAAGAGCTTGGTATTGGTATAGGAACAGAGTATAGATCAATGGAATAGAATTGAGATTCCAGAAGCAAAACCATAATTTCTCAACCAACTCATCTTTGACAAAGCCCCCACCACCTACCACTGGGGAGAGGAGAACCTATTCAGTAAATGGTGCTGGGAAAACTGGCTGGCCACATGTAGAAGGTTGAAACAGGACCCCTATCTATCCCCATGCACAAAGGTTCACTCCAAATGAATCACAGACCTAAATGTAAAACCTCAAATCATAAGAACCTTAGAAAATGAAGGACATACCCTCATGGAAATCGAACTGGCATCCAATTCCTGAACAAAACCTGAAACCCACAGGTCATAAGAGAGACGATAGACAGGTGGGACCTTATTAAACTGACAAGATTCTGCAAAGCCAAAGAACCCATCAAGAGAGCAGGGAGACAGCCTACAGACTTGGAAAAAGTATTTGCCAACACCAGGTCTGACAAAGACTTAACATCTTGGATCTACCAGGAACTCAAACATACTGAAAAGAAAAAAACAAACAACCCCATTATAAAATGGAGAAAAGATATGAACAGACACTTCTCAAAGGAAGACATCCGAGAAGCCAACAGACACATGAAGAAATGTTCAACCTCACTAATCATCAGAGAGGTGCAAATCAAAACCACACTGAGATACCACCTAACTCCAGTCAGAATGGCAATTATCAATAACTCAAAAAATAACAGCTGCTGGAGAGGGTGTGGCAAAAAGGGAACACTTCTACACTGTTGGTGGTAGTGTAAACTAGTGCAACCTCTATGGAAAGCAGTATGGTGATTCCTAAAAGCTCTAAATATCAACCTCCCATATGACCCCACAATCCCCCTCCTGGGAATATATTCTGAAGAACTCAAATCACTCTATAAAAAAGATACCTGCACATATATGTTTATCGTAGCATTTTTCACAATAGCAAGAACCTGGAAGCAACTATGCTGCCCATCAAAAGAGGACTGGATTAAAAAAATGTGGTACATATACAAGATGGAATACTTTGCAGCCATAAAAAAGAACAAAATCATGAATTTTGCAGCAACCTGGATGGAACTAGAGTCTATAATACTGAGTGACCTTTCACAGAAACAAAGATCTGAGTATCACATGTTCTCACTCATATAATGGACCTTGTACATCCAATGTAGTACTATAAGAAAATGACTGACAGTAGTGGGGAACTATGGGTGGGTGATGGAGATGGGATTAACAGTAGCAATATCTGTCTGGGGACAGGAAACACCTCCTATCAACAGGGTGCCTGAATGAAACATATTTGTATACCTAAACCTTAACTTACCCCACTACATCATAATAAAAATTTTTGATTAAAAAAAGAATTATTTTGACTATTTGTGGTGTTTTTGTGTTTTTGTATGAATTTCTGTATAGTCATTTCCAGGTCTGAGAAGAATGATGTTGGCAATTTAATGGTTATTACATTAAATCTGCAGATTGTTTTTGGTAGGATGGACATCTTAACAATGTTAGTTTTTCCAATTCATGAATGTGGAATATTGTTCCATTTGCTTGTGTCTTCTTGAATTTCTTTAAGTACTGTTTCGTAGTTTTCATTACAATGTTTTTTCACCTCTTTGGTTAGGAAGATTCCAAGGTATTTCATTTTTTATTTAGGTTTCTGTCTGTTTGTTGTTGCTGTATAGGAATGTGACTGTCGTTTGCACATTTATTTTACCTGGGACTTTGCCAAGGTCCTTTATCAGTGCAAGGAGGTTTCGACAGACTCTCTTGGGTTTTCAAGCTATAGGATCATGTCATCCACAAAGAGGTATAACTTACCTTCCTTTGTTCCTATTTGGATATCCTTGATTGCCTTCTCTTGTCTAATTGCTCTAGAATGTTGGCCAGGTAGGGTGAGAGTGGTCATCCTTGTCTTGTTCCATTTTTCAGGGAAAATGGTTCCAATTTCTGTCTGTTTCACAGTTTTTTGGTTGTGGGTTTCTCATAGATGGCTGTTAGTATTTTAAGGCATGTTCTATCTATACCTGGGGTTTTTATTAAGAAGGGGTGCTAGATTTTATCAAAAGTTTTTTCTGCATCTAATGGTATAATCATATGATTCTTGTTTTTACATCTCTTGATATATTCAATTACATTTATGGTCTTGCAGATGTTGAATTAGCCCTGCATCCTGGGGATGAAGCCTACTTGATCATGGTGGATGTTTTTAGAGATGTGTTGTTGGATCCAGTTTGCTAGGATCTTCTTGAGAATTTTTGCATCTATGTTCATCAAAGGTATTGGCCTGTAGTTTTCTTTCTTTGTTGGATCTTTAACCTGGTCTGGGTATCAGTGTGATGTTAACTTCATAAAATGACTTGGGGAGAGTTCCATCTTTCTTGTTTGCCTGGAATACTTTCAATAGGATTGGTATCAGCTTCTCCTTGTCTGATTTGCAAAACTCTGCTGGAAAATCATCTGGCCCAGGGCTTTTTTGTGTGTGGTTAGTTTTCTTATGTTTAAAGTCAATTTCCTGGGTGGTTATTGGTGTCTGTAGGGTCTAAATTTCTTCTTGTTTAAACCTTGGATTGCTGTGAGCTATCAGAAAACCCTCCATTTCATTCGGTTTTCAAGTTTGTTTTCATACAAGTATACATAGTAATCACTGATAATCTTTTGTATTTCTTCGGGCTCAGTTGTTACTTCATCTTTTGCATTTCTGATAGTGTTTATTTGGTCCTTTTCTTTCTTTTTCTTAGTCAGTTTTGCTAAGGGTTCAGCAATCTTGTTTATCCTTTCAAAGAACCAGCTTTTTGTTTCGTTGATTTTTTCCTATGATGTTTTGTTTGCTATGTCTCATATTTGGGCTTATATTTTGGTGATCAGGAATCTTCTTCTGCTGAAGTTAGGGTTTTGGTGGTCTCTTGTCTTTTCAGCTCCCTTAGGTGACTTGTTAGGCTTTTAGCTTGTGATGTTACCATTTTCTTCATATATGTACATATAGATATTAATTCTCCTCTCAATATTTCTTTCATGGCATCCCAGAGCTTTTGGTAAGATGTTTCTTCATTTTCATTTGTTTCCAGAAATCTTTTAATTTCTTCTTTGATTTCCATATTGATACAGGAGTTGTTCATCATCATGCTGTTTAGTGCTCATGTCTTTGTGAATTTTGGGGGAACCTTGTTGAGGTGGATATTTATTTTTATTACACTGTGGTCTGAGAAGGTCCATGACAGTATTTCAATCTTATGAAATTTGTGCATACTTGATTTATTACCAAGGATGTGGTCAATCTTGGAGTAGGCTCCATGAAGTGATGAGTAGAATGTGGTTGTTGGATGGAGTGTTCTGTAGGTGTCTATTAGGTCCATTTGGTCAAGCATCAAGTTGAGGTTCCAGATCTCCTTGTTGATTTTTTGCCTCAATGATCTATCTAGGGTTGATAATGGGTATTAAATTTCCCCACTATGAGAGTGTTAGAGTCAATATCTTTTATCAGTTTACTTAGTAGCTGCTTGTTAAAAGCTGGTGCTCCTGGGTTTGGTGCATATATGTTAAGGATGGATATTTCTTGTTGATGAATTGAACCTTTTATAATTAAGTAGTGTCCTTCCATATCTTTTTAAATTTTTGATGGTAAAGGTGTTTGTTTGTTTGTTTGTCTGATATTAAGATAGCGACTCGTTTCATTCACCTGAAAATTTGTTTTCCATCCTCTAACTTTGAGTCTGTGAGTGTCCCTTCTGGTGATTTGTGTCTCCTGAAGACATATTGTTGCATCATGTTTCTATATCGAGATTTCCATTTTATTCCTTTTCAGTGGTGCATTTAGACTGTTCACATTCAGGCTGATTACAGAGATGTAAGCGTTTATCCCTGTCATGAGGCTTTTATAAACTTTGCTGTTGTTTGTTTACTTATTTGTTTGTGGGTTTTCTTTTGATTTGGGCATTGATTTATGTGTGTGTTTTCAGTCTTGCAGTTGTCATGCATGCTTTATTGTTTCTTTGTTTTCTTGCATTTTTAGGAGGAATGTGGTTGTTCCTTTTTCTTCTTTCTTTTGTGCTTAATACCTTTTTAAGCATCTCTTGTAGAACTGGTCTGGAGGCAGCATACACTGTTAGGGATTGAATGTCTGGGAAAGATTTTAATTGTCCATCACTGAGGAAGCTTAGCTTAACTGGGTAGGAAATTTTTGGTTGGAATTGTTTATCTTTGAGTAGTTTGAAGATAGAGCTGCAGTCTCTTCTAGTCTGCAGTGTTTCTGTAGATAAGTCTGCTGCTATTCGACTTGATCTTCCCTGATAGATAATCTGACCTTTCTGTCCTACTGTCTTTAGGATTTTTCTTTTATACCTACTCTGTGTAAGTGAATTACTATGTGTCTAGGAGTTGGTCTTCTCATGTGTTGCCTTGCAGGGGTTCTCTGTATCTCTTGTGTTAGGATTGTCATGTCTCTGATGAGATATGGGATGACCTCTTGGGATGTTTGTTCTAGGTTGCTCTTATTCTTCTATCTGTTTCAGGGAAACCCATCAGTTTTGGGTTCGATCTCTTAATATAGTTACACATCTCCTGAAGGCTTTGTTCCATCTTTTAAAGCATCCTTTCCATGTTTTTAGCAGATTTGGTTAGTTCCAGATTTTAGTCTTAAGTTCTGAGATTCTTTCTTCTGCATCATTAATTCTGCTTTCCATGCTTGTCAGCTTATTATTTATTTCATTTACTGTATTTGTTATAGTTTGCATCTCAGCATTAGTTCTTTCATGTTATCATCTTACTTTTCTTGGTTCCTGTTCATCTTTTTCAACCATTCTTTGATCTTCTCATTTGTAGTCTGAGACCAGTCAATCTGGTTTGAATTCTGAAGTCTGTATACTCATGGACTATCTTGTTTGTACTTTGTGTGGTGCTTGTGGTTTTTCTATGGTTTTTCTTCATTTGTAGTGAGCGTTTCTTTTTTCTCTATTTCTGTTATTCAGTCAGAAAGGCAGTAGTTTCCACTTATTTTTGCACTCTATTCTCCCTTGGATAAAGCTTCTGGACTAGTTCAATTTTGGAGCTGGGTTGTGTCAGGGGGGCTTTGTTACTTGCTCTCAGATTTTAGGTTTGAATGTGGTGTGTTAGGGACTGTTAAGATTCAAAAGCTGTTTGATGATCACAATGCTTGCTGCTTGGTGTGCGGGCCCCCAGGGGTCCACTTCCCACCACCTTGCACTATGTCCATACAATGGGAGCACATGTATCCCCCTGGGTACCAAGTAACATGAGGGAAGGAAAAGGAGTTAATAAAGAGAGAATGTAGAGGGAATGGCAATGGAGAGAACAAAGGAGAGAAGGAAAAAACACAAACTAAAAAACAGGGAGACAAGTAAAGTGAGAGAGAAAAAGAAAGAAGGAGAATAAAAACAAACCAAAACAGGAACAAAAACAAAACAAAATGAAAAAAAAAGAAAGAAAGAAAAAAACAAACATCAAACAAACAAAAACCCCAAAGAAACTAAAACCAAAATATGAGGAAATTTTCACACACATGTATACCCTTATTGGAAAGAAATGAGAAGGAGAAGGGGTAAAACAGAAAGAAATGCTCACTCCCAACAAGCTATATTAAAAAAAAAATAGGTAGAATCACACAAGTTAAAAAAAAATATGTAATCCTTGAGCACCCTCTTTTGGCAGTTTCAAGATTTCTGGCTTCTTGTAGGTGTGACCCAAGTTCTGTTTCTCTTACTCCTAGGCAGAGGAGAGGGATTTCTGAAGTAAGGTGCTTTTGACTTCTAAATCTGCCCCCCTGCTCACCCCCTACAGTTGGGGGAAGACTGGAAGGTGCCCTCCACTGATCTGCCCAAGTTTAGCCCTCTCCATGTGTGCTGATCAGAGCATTGCCCACCTGAGTCACATATCACCCAAATCACTGGGTAGAGGGTGCAGGATCACTTTAAAACTCACTGTCTGGTGGGAAATTGCCAGGGGAAGGGAGAGCACACCTTATCAACAAGGGTTCATCCATACTGAACATTTCTATACTTACCCGAATACCCTGAATTAAACCCCACATATTTAAAATTAAAAATTAAAAAAAAACTTCACTGCCATTCATCCACTGTGAGCTGGGGCTGGGTCCTCAGGTTTCAGCACAGACTGCAAATGCTTCAAATCTAACCCCCTGTTCACTCCGTGCAGTTGGAGGAAGACCGCGAACTGACCCTGGTTGATCCATTTATGTTCAGATCTCTCTGTAAGCCTGTAATTGTTGCTCAGAATGCTGTCCACCTGAGTCACACGTCTTGTGGATAACTGGGGGGAAAGTGTGCTAGGTCACTCTAAAACTCACTTTCATTCATCCACTGTGATCTGGAACTGGGTTCTTCAGCTGTACTTTGCCTGATTAGAGATCAGGTACCCTTATTGATGCTAAGTGTCCCTCCACTCCACCCTGGCAATGTTCCACTACTGCCAATCTTTTTCTTGCAGTATTATGATAAATGTTCAGGGTATGCATATGAGTGAGAATACATGGTACTCAGTTCTTTGTTTCTGTGATAGATCACTGAATATTATAGAATCTAAATCTATCCAAGTTCCTGTGAAGTCCATAGTTTTGTCCTTCTTTATGTCTGCATACTATTCCATTGTGTATATGTACTACATTTTAAAATCCAGTCTACTTTTGATGGGCAGCTCTATTTGAGCTGTGTCTTGTAGTTTTCATTGTAAAGGTCTTCCATCCACGTCTCTGGTTAGGAAGATGCTGAGGTACTTCATTTTTTGTTTCTGTGACTATTGTGAATGGGATTGTGCTTTTTATTTGGTTCTCTGCCTGTTCGTTGTTGGTGTGTAAGAATGCAACTGTCTTCTTTATGTTTATTTTGTATGCTGAGAATTTGCCAAAGTCGTTTATCAGTGCAAGGAGGCTTTTGAAAGGTTTTTTGGATTTCCAAGGTTAAGGATCATATCATCAACAAAGAGGAATAGCTTAACTTCCTCTTTTCCTATTTGGATATCTCTGATTTCTTTCTCTTGTCTGATTGCTCTAGCTAGGAATTCCAACACTATGTTGAGCTAGAAGGATGAGAATAGGCAGTCTTGTCTTGTTCCAGTTTTCAGAATAAATGCTTGCAATTTCTGCCCTATTAGCAATATGTTGGCTGAGAATTTATTATTGATAACTCTTACTATTTTGAGGTATGTTTCCCCATGCCTAGATGTTCAAGAGTTTTTTGATTTTATGAAAAGTTTTCTCTGTATCTAATAATATAGTTATATGGTTGTTCTTTTTATAACTGTTGATGTATTTAATTGCATTTATGACCTTGTGAATGTTGAACCAGACCTGCATCCCATGGATGAAGCCTAACATGATCATTGTGGATGATTTTTGAGATGTGCTGTTGGGTCTGGTTTGGTAGAATCTTGTTGAATAATTTTGCATCTATGTTTCAGGGACATTATCCTGTAATTTTCTTTTTTGCTGGTCCTAGTCAGGCTTTATTATCAGAGTAATGTTAGTGTCATAGATTGAGTTAGGAAGAATTTCCTTCTCCGAAATATTTAGGAATGGTTTGAGAATAATTTATGTCTCTCTCTCTTCTGTGTGTGTGTGTGTGTGTGTGTGTGTGTGTGTGTGTGTGTGTGTGTGTGTGTGTTAGGATTCAGCAGTGAAAGCATCCACTCTTGGGCTTTTCATTGGAAGACTTTATATTATTGATTCAATCTTATTACCTGTTATTGGCCTGATCAGGTTTTCTATTGTTTTCTGGTTCAAATTATGGAGTTTGTATGTGTCCAGAAATTTATCCATTTCCCCTAGTGTTTACAATGTGTTAAAATATATTTATTCATAATAACCTCTAATGATTCCTTGTATCTATGAGGTATTACTTGTCATATTTCCTTTTTACATTTCTTATTTTATTTGGATTGTCTTTCTTTTGGGAGTAAACCATCTAGCAGTTTATCAATTTTATCTTTTTAAAATAACAACTTTATTTTTTGTTGATGTTTTGCTTGTGTTTTGTTCTGCTGTGATTTTTTTGGAAGATGTGGAATACTATTCAGGGTTAGGTGTAAAAATGTGCATTATGCATGTACCCATGTTGATGAGGTGTACTCCCCACCTTGCAAATTCCCACTACTGCCAATCCTTTTCTTATAGTATTGCAATAATTGTTCAAGTTTCGCTTGTGAGAACATATGGTACTTAGCTCTTTGTTTCTATGATGGATCACTCAGTATTATAGATTCTAAGTCCATCCAGGTTGCTGTGAACTTCATAATTTCGTCCTTCTTTGTGACTGTATAATATTCCATTGTGCATATATACCACATTTTTTTGGATGAGCAGCATGGTTGGTTCCATATTTTTGCTATTGTGAAAAATGCTACAATAAACGTACATGTGCAGGTATCTTTTTCATAGAGAAATTTGAATTCCTTCCAGATATATTCCCCGAAGGGGGAACATGGATTCATATGGAAGGTTGATTTTTAGACCTTTTAGGGATTGTCAAACTGTTTTCCACAAAGGTTGTACTAGTTTACACTTCCACCAGCAGTGTAGAAGTGTTCCCTTTTTGCTGCATCCTCTCCAACATCTGTTGTTTTTCTTTAGATTAGAAAGTATAGTTTATTTAGAAAGTAAATGAGAGAGACAGAGAAAGAGGAGATTCACCTCCCCAAGATAAGGGAGGGGGCCAACACTTAAGAAAGCATGGCCTGATCATAACTCAGACAGCACTTGGCAATGACACTATTTTTAAGTTCTAAATAATTCCAAGCAAAGGGAATTGTATGGCACATCTAGACAGACATCTCCAAAATCTTGACTATATTGGAAATTTAGCAGTGGTTTCGTGTCCTTGGAAATCTTCTCCATGTTTGAAGTACCAAAGGAATTCCAGAAGGATTGACCAGATGGTGTTTAAAATCTTGTGTCCACATAAGTTATTATTGTGATTTTTATTTCAGGCTTTTAAAATCAAGCAGAAGTGCCCTAACATTCATATATTGTAAATCATGTCAGTGTATAGTAAGCTAAATAACTTGCAATGCCCTGGTCATGAATCTGACAGAGTCTTTCAATCCCAGATATTTCCAAACCTTTTATCTTCATTAAAGTGTGTAACAGAAAGATGTTGTTTTTTAAAGTTATTGATGATGGCCATCCTAACTGGAGTTAGGTGGTATCTCAATGTGGTTTTAATTTACATTTTTTTGATGACTACTGAGGCTGAGCATTTTTCCATGTATCTGTTGGCTACTCACATGTCTTCTTTTAAGAAGTATCTATTCATATATTTTGCCCACTTTGTAATGAGTTGTTTGTTTGTTTTTCTTTTCTGCACATTTGAGTTCTTTGTAGATGTTAGGGCTTTGTCAGACATACTGTTGACTGTTGGGAGCCAACCTTGGAGGTCCACCCGATTGACAGGGTCCTGGTGACCCCGGGCCACAGGCTACTGGAAACCTATTGTCCATCTTTCCACTACATTGTTTAACCTGTCCCTTTTTGCCCATGTGATGACTCTGAGGCATGTTTAAAGGGCTTTCTTTCACTTGGTCACCAATCTTGTTTTTAGGGTTAGGATTTGTGACTAATACCTGGTAAACAGAGGTTTCTCATTTTGTTTAGGCAAAGAATTGTTTTGAATATTTTTACTTGCAATTGTAGTATAGTGTTTGAATACAAGGCATAAGATTTAAGTGTAGTGAAAGTTTATATTAAGGTATTGTAGGTGATTTATAAGTTTGTTTTGAGATGCATATTAAAGTTATAGTATATAAAAAGTTAAGGGTTTAAATGTAGCATTTAAGTGAGTAAAACAGGTGTTATCTAACAACTGAAACTACCTTAAAGCCTAAATACTATCACTAGAAGTCTCTTCTAAACTGTTTTTTCCTTAGAGATAGGATGTTCCAGATAGGAGAACAATAAAGGAATTCAAATAAGAAAAAACTGCCAAGGGGCTTGAAAGACCAGAAAGTTTTCAAGAAGAAACTCCTTGTCCATGAGAACAGAAACATCTGCCAGGCACTTCTAGAAACTCTCCAGGTGCACATTCTTCTGTCAGATGGAAATATTCTACATACGAACTGCTCCAAAACCCTGGGCCAGAAACTGTTGTTCTGGCCCCTAGAGACTTTATTATGGAAAAACCTGCTCCCTGGATAATTTGAATATAGGAAGTTAAATTTATGAGTTAAATTTGTTAGAAAGATTGTAATATGTATTAGTTAATTTGGGATATAAGTATTAAGTGGAGTTGTTTAATGAGAAGCTTTATAATTTTATAATTTTAAGATTTTATATTAACAGGTTACGGGATCTGTTTTTTATAGGGAAACATCATTGTGTTGGGATTATGTTGTTTTGGGTGGAAATAGTCTCCGCCCTTAGAGAAAACATTAGCCAGGCACAGAGTAGAATACTTAAACTTAAGAGTCATTTTAACATCACAAAAAAACCATGTAATTTGTTGTAAGTGATTTGTCTTGTAATGATGATTTTGACTTGCTCTGTGGCAGCAACTTGCAGAGATTATTTCCCTCGTAGAGAGAAATATAAGCTCACTACCACTTGCAATAAAATGGCATCTGCACCTTTTTTTAACAGGTGTCCAGTCTCCCTCCCTCTCTCTCTCTTTCTCACAATCACCTACACCGTCTCCACCTTTGGGGTACCTTAGACTTTGCAGGAGCTGGACTCTGGCAGTTGACAAGTAATTTTTTCCCATTCTGTGGGCTGTCTCCCTGCTCTCTTGATAGTTCCTTTGGCTTTGCAGATGCTTTTCAGTTTGATGAGGTTCCACTTGTCTATCTTGTCTCTTATGTCATGGGCACTTGGGGTTTTGATCAGGAATTGGTTGCCAGTTCCAATTTCCACACATTTTCTAAGAATCTTATAGTTTGAGGTTTTATGTTTAGGTCTTTGATCCACTTAGAGTTGATTTTGGTGTATAGTGATAGCTAAGGGTCCTGTTTCAATCTCCTGCGTGTGGTTAGCCAGTTTTCTCAGCACCATTTACTGAATAGGTTCTCCACTCCCCAGTGGTTAATGGTGGAGGGTTTGTCAAAGATGAGTTGGTTAAGAAATTGAAGTTTTGCTTCTGGAATCTCTATCCTGCTCCATTGGTCTATATGCCTGTTCTTGTACCAATACCAGTCTGTTTTGATTACTGTAGTTTTATAATAAAGTTTAAAGTCTGGGAGTGTGATATCTCCAGATTTTTTTTTTCTGAGGATTTATTTGGCTATTTGTGGTCGTTTATGTATCGATATGGATGCCTGTATTGTCATTTCCAGGTCTGAGAAGAATGTTGCTGGTAATTTAATTGGTATTATGTTACATCTGTAGGGTTGCCTTGGGTAGGGTGGACATCTTAACAATGTTGATTCTTCCAATCCATGAACATGGAATATTTTTCCATTTGTTTGTATCATCTTTGATTTCTTTGAGCAATGTTTTGTAGCTTTCATCGTAAAGGTCTTTCATGTCTCTGGTTAGGAAGATGCCAAGGTATTTCAGTTTTTGTGGCTATTGTGAATGGGATTGTGCTTTTTATTTGGGTTTTTGTTTGTTTATTGTTGGTGTATAGAAAGGTGATTGTCTTTTGCACATTGATTTTATTCCCTGAGACTTTGCCAAAATCATTTACCAGTGCAAGGAGGTTTTTGACAGATTCTCTTGGGTTTTTGAGGTAAAGAATAATGTCATTTGCAAAGAGGGATAACTTGACTTCCTCTTTTCCTATTTGGATACCCCCTGCTCTCCTTCTGTCATCTGATTGCTCTAACTAGGACTTCCAAAACTATGTTGAAAAGGAGAGGTGGGAGTGGGCATCCTTGTCTTGTTCCGGTTTTTAGGGGAAGTGGCTCCAATTTCTGTCTTCTTAGCAGTATGCTGTCTTTGGGTTTCTTGTATATGGTTCTTACTATTTTGAGGTGTGTTCCAACTATAAAAAGATGTTCCAGGGTTTCTATCAAGAAGAGGTGCTGGATTTTATCAAAAGCTTTTTCCACATCTAATGATGTAATCATGTGGTTTTTGGTGTTGCATCTTTTGATGTATTTAATTACGTTTATGGTCTTGTGAATGCTAAAATAGGCCTGCATTCCAGGAATGAAACTTACTTGATCGTGGTGGATGATTTTTGTGACGTGTTTTTTGGATCCGTTTTGCTAGGATCTTGTTGAGAATTTTTCTGCTCTGATTTTTAATATTTCTTTTTTTCTACTATATTAGGATTTGATTTGTTCTGGTTTGTCTAGTTGTTTAATAATGACTGTTATGATGTTTATCTGAAGTCTTTCAACTTTTTTTATGTAGGCATGTGTTGCTACAAACTTCTCTATTAGCATTGTTTTTGCAGTACCCCATGGGTTTTGGTTTTTTAAAAAATCCATTCAGATGATCTAAATATTTCATTTCATTTTGTTTTATTTTTATTTTAAAGATGTGTGGTACAATTCAAGATTGTGCATACAAATGTTGATTATACTTGTACCTTTGCTAATGAGGTGTACCCCCCTCCCCTGGCAGTTTCCTTCAACTGTCCATTCGCCTCCCCCTCCTCTGGCAGTTTCCCACTACTGCCAATCCCTTTCTTATAGTATTATGATAATTGTTCAAGGTCAGCTTGTGAGTGAGAACATATGGTACTCTGTTCTTTGTTTCTGTGATAGATCACTGAGTATGATAGACTCTAAATCCATCCAAGTTGCTACAAGGTCCATATGTTTGTCCTTTATAGCTGCTTAACATTTCATTGTGTTTATGAACCATGTTTTTTTATCCAGTCCAGATTTGATGGGCAGCATGGTTGGTTCCAAGTTTTTGCTATCATGAATAGAGCTGTAACAAACATATGTGTGCAGGTATCTTTTTTTGTAGAATGATTTGAGTTCCTCTGGGTGTATTCCCAATAGAGAAATTGCTGGGTCATATGGAAGGTCAATTTCTACTTCTTTCAGAAATCGCCACACTGTCTTCCAAAGAGATTGTACTATTTTGCATTCCCACCAGCAGTGTGGAATCGTTCCTTTTACTCTGTATCCTGGCCAACATCTGTTGTTGTTTGTTTTATTAATGATGGCCATTATTACTGGGGTTAGTTGGTATCTCAATGTGGTTTTGATTTGCATTACTCCGATTATTAATGAGGCTGACACTTTTTCATGTGTTTGTTGGCTGCCCATATATCTTCTTTTGAGAAGTGTCTATTTATGTCTTTTGCCCACTTTTTAATGGGGCTGTTTGTTTTTTTCATTTCAGCATGTTTGAGTTCCTTGTAGATCCTAGATGTTAGGGCATTGTCAGATATACAGTGGCAAATATTTTTTCCCATTCTGTGGGCTGTCTCCCTGCTCTCTTGATGGTTTATTTTGCTTTGCAGAAGCTTGTTAATTTGATGAGATCTCATTGTCTGTCTTATTTCTTATGGTATGGGCACTTAGAGTTCTGATCAGGAATTGGTTGCCAGTTCCATTTTCCATAAGGGTGTCTTCTGTGTTTTCTAAGATTCTGATAGTTTGAGTTTTTGCATTTAGGTCTTTGATTCATTTGGAGCTAATTTCTGTGCATGGTGATAGGGAGGGGCTTTGTTTCAATCTTCTGCATGTGATCTGTCTTCCCAGCACAGTTTACTGAATAGGTTCTCCTCTCCAAAGTTGTTCTTTTTGGAGAATTTGTCAAAGATGAGTTGTTTGAGAAATTGTGACTTTGCTTCTGGAATCTTTATACTGTTCCACTTTGGGCCCATATGACTGTTCTTGTACCACTGCCAAGCTGTCTTGGTTATTGTAGACTTATAGTAAAGTTTGAAGTCTGGAAGTGTGATACTGCCTACTTTGTTTCTTTTCCTAAAGATTGCTTTTGTTATTTGAGGTCATTTATATTTCCATATGAATTTCTGTATAGTCATTTCCAGGTCTGAAGAATTATGTTGGTAACTAATGGGTATTGCGTTGAATCTGTAGGATGGATATTTTAACAATGTTGATTCTTCCTATGCATGTGCATGGAATTTTTTTCCATTTCCTTGTCTTCTCGGATTTCTTTAAGCAGTGTTTTGTATTTCTCATTGTAAAGGTCTTTCACTTCTCTGGCTAAGAAGATGCCGAAGTATTTCTTTTTTGTATATGGCTATTGTGAATGGGATTGTGCTTTTAATTTGTGTCTCTGCCTGTTTGTTCTTGGGTGTAGGAATGCAACTGTCTTTTGCACATTTATTTTGCATGCTGAGACTTTACCAACTTTATCAGTGAAAGGAGGTTTTTGACAGATTCTCTTGGATTTTCAAGGTATAAGATTATATGAACTGCAAGGAGGAATAACCTGACTTCCTCTTTTCCTGTTTGGATAACCCTGATATTCTTCTCTTGTCTAATTGCCTTAGCTAAGACTTCCAACACAATGCTGAAGAAGAGATGTGAGAGTGGGCAGCCTTGTCTTGTTCCACTTTTCAGGGGGAAATGTTTCCAGTTTCTGTCCATTTAACTGTATGATAACTGTAGGTTTATCATAGATGGCACTTACTATTTTGAAGTACATTCCTTTTATACCTAGGTTATTGAGGGGTTTTTATCAAGAAGGGATGCTGGATTTTATCAAAAGTTTTTCTGCATCTAATGATATAATCATATGGTTCTTGTTTTAATCTGTTAATGTATTTAACTCCATTTATGATCTTGCAGATGTTGAACCAGCCCTGCACCCTGTATTGAGGTGGTAGTCTCTCCCCGCCACTTCTTCACAGAATCTTGTTGAGGCTTCTTGCATCTATGTTCATAAGGGACGTTGGCCTGTACTTCTCTTTTTTTGTTGGCTCTCTACCCGGTTTGGGTACCAGTGAAATGTTAGCTTTGCAAAATGATTTTGGGAGAATTTCATCTTCCTCAATTGCCTGTAATACTTTCAATATGATTGGTATTAACTCCTTCTTATATGTTTTGTAGAGTTCTGCAGGAAAAACCCTTTGGTCCAGGACTCTTTTTTTTTTTCCCTTAGGTAGCTTTCATATGACAAAGTCAATTTCCTGGATTGTTTTTGGTCCATTTAGTGTCTCAAGGCATTCTTGTTTCAACCTGGGGAGGTTGTGTGGTGATGTCAGAAGTTCCTCCATTTCATTTAAGTTATCAAGTTTGTTAACATATAGATATATTTAGTAATATCTGATAATCATTTGTATTTCTTTGGGTTCAGTTGTGATTTCATCTTTTGTGTTTCTGATTGTGTTTATTTGGGCTTTTTCTCTCTTTTTTGGTCATTCTGGCTAGGGGTCCATCAATCTTGTTAATTCTTTCAAAGAACATGCTTTTTGTTTTGTTGATATTTTCTATGATACTTTTGTCTTCTATGTCCCATATTAGAGCTATTATTTTGGTGATTTAGATTCTTCTGCTGAAGTTGGTGTTTTGGTGGTCTTCCTTTTCCAGCTCCCTTAAGTGATTTGTTAGGTTCTCCACTTGTGATCTTTCCATTTTCTTGATGTGTGCTTGTAGAGATATAAATCCCCCCTTAGAACTGCATTCATGGCATCCCAGGAGTTTTGGTAAGATGTTTCTTCATTTTCCTTTGTTTCCAGGAATCTTTTAATTTCTGGTTTGATTTCAGTGTTGACCCAGTAGTTGTTCAGCATCATGCTGTTTAGTGTCTATGTCTATGGCAGCTTTGGGGAAATTTTGTTGGTTTGATATTTATTTTTATTCCATTGTGGTCTAAGAAGGTGCGTGACAATATTTCAACCTTATAGAACTTGTCTATGCTTTATTTGTTGCCTGAGATGTGATCAATCTTGGTGTATGTTCCATGTAATGATGAATAGAATGTATATTCTGTGGTTGTTGGGTGGAATAATCTGTAGGTATCTATTAAGTCCATTTGGTTGAGTGTCAAGTTGAGGTTCTGAACCTCCTTGTTGATTTTTGCCCTGATGATCTATCTAGGGTTGTTAGTGGGGTATTCAAGTCCCCTGCTATATTAGTGCTAGAGTCAATATCTTTTTTTAGTTTACTTAGTAGTTTCCTTATAAATGCTGGTGCTCCTGTGTTGGGTGCATGTATGTTTATGATGGGTTTTTCTTATTGATTGATTGAAACTTTTATCATCATGTAGTGTCCTTTTGTATCTTTTTAAATTTAGGGTAGTTTAAAGGTTTTTTTGTCTGATGTTAAGATCGTGACTCTTGCCTTCTTTTGTGATCCATTTGCCTGAATTCTCATTTTCCATCCTTTAACTTTGAGTCTGTGTGCATTCCTTGTCATGAGATGAACTTCCTGGATGCAGCAAATAATTGGGTCATGGTTTCTTATCCAGTTTTCCATTCTTTGCTTTTTCAGTGATGCCTTTAGTCCATTCGTATTCAGGCTGATTATTGAAATGTGATTGTTTATCACTGTCATGACATTCTGGTAAAGTTTTTTCTTTGCTTGTTTTCTTTTTGCTTTGTGGTTGATGTATGTGTATGTTTTCAAGTTTCTGGTTGGGCTGTATTCTCTGTTGATTCTGTGCCCTGCTGCTCTCTTGGGAAGTGTGTGGTCATTTTTTTTATTTTTTCTGTGCTTAATACCTTTTGTGTCTCCCATGGAGCTGGTCTGGAATCTGCATAATCTCTTAGGGATTGGATGTCTGGGAAGGATTTGAATTCTCCATCACTGATGAAGTTGAGCTTGGCTGCATAGGAAATTCTTGGTTGAAATTGTTTATCTTTGAGGACTTTGAATATTGGACTCCAGTCCTTTCTTGCTTTTAGTGTTTCTGCCAACAGGTCTGCTGCTATTCTGACTGGCTTTGCCTGGTAGGTAGTCTGACCTTCTCTCTTATTGCCTTCAGTATCTTTTCTTTTGTGCCTACTTTTTGTAACTTAATTGTTATGTATCTAGGGGTTAGCCTTCTCATTTGTTGTCTTGCGGGTGTTATCTGTATATCTTGTGCTTCACAGTCACATCTCTGGTGAGATGGGGAAAGTTTTCTTGGATTACCTCCTGGAATACCTGCTCCAAGTTGTTCTCCATTTCCCTTTCTTCTTCTGGGATACCAATCAAGCATAGGCTTGACCTCTTGATATAATCACACATCTCTTATAGTCTTTGTTCTTTCTTTCTGAGTCTTCTTTCTATGTTTTTTACAGATAGGGTTAATTCCATGTTCTGATCTTCAAGTTCTGTGATTCTGTCTTCAGCTAGATTAATTCTACTTTTCATGCTTGTCATCTTGTTATCTATTTCCTGGATGAAATTTTTTATTACCAAAATCTCTGTTGCAAGTTCTTTCAGTGTTGCATCTTGTCTTTCTTGAGTCTTATTCACTCTTTCCATCCATTCTCTAATCCCTGTCATGTTCTTGGGTCAGTTTTTGGTGACTTCCATTGTTTGGGCTCTGGGTTCTGATTTTTCAGGAGTTTTCTCTTAGTTACACTTGAAATTACCTGTGATCTTCCTTTGGTTTATCCCCATTTGTGACAGATATCTTGTTTTTCTCTTTAGTTCAACAGAACAGTGTCAGTGGGAGAGGGTTTTCCTTCTGACGCTTGCACAGCCCTCTATTCTTCCCTGATCTGAGCTCTGAAAATGTTCTATTTAGAAATAAGACTGTGGATGTGAAGTGTTGCTGTCTCTTGTAGCAAATGTCGAATATGGAAGGGGATGGGACACTAGGATTCAGAAACTGTTTGCAAATTATAATGTTCACTAATTGTGATATGTGTTCCCTGATACCCACTCACCACTATCCCTCTATATGATGATGCAGTGGGTATGTGTGTGATCCTCTTGAGTCTGAGATACAGTGACAGCAATGAGGAGCACAGAAAAACATATAATAAAATAAGATGGTCAAGAATTTTTTAAAAGTAAAAGAAAAATAACAAAAAACACAGGATATTGAAAGCAGAAACCATGTAAAAAACAACTGAACACACACACACACACACACAGGATAGGGGGCAACCTTGGGACTCACCACTCTTCAGGTTCCTCTGAAGTTTGTGCTTTCAGGATATTACCTCTGGGTCATAATCAACTCATGAGTAGTGGATTCACTAGTCACAGAAATTGGGTCTGCTGCTCTGTGGTGAGCAAGTCAGAGCACTTTCCTGCCCCGCCTTCATGATGGTGACAGGGTGCTTCGTTTGTCCTCTTCTGTGGAACTCTACCTCTGGGCTTCCTCTGAAGCACCTACTGCCAGTGCCCAGTCAGGTGCTGAAGTGGTGAGGCAAAGCCTGGAGCTGGCAGTCTCTCCTACTGCAGTGGTATGGCAGATCCTAGGATGGCAGTTTCTCCCTGCCACTTCTTCACAGGAAAACCTTTGTCCATTAAAAAAAATGGCACTCATCTTCTGTGACCTGGGAAGAGACAGGGATCAAGAGAGAAGCTGCAGCACCTGCTGTTGCACCAGAGCCCTGACCACTTGCTCATGAGCCCCCACTTAGACAGTCTCTCCCAACATTTTCTTCCCAGGAAGAGTTTTGTTGATTTAAAAAAATGATACTTGACTCGTTCATCCCAGGAATCACTAACATCCAAGGCCAGCAGCTGTGGCACCAATCGCAGCACCAGTTGAGCCCTAGCTGCTAGCTCCCTATCCCTCACTCAGTTAGCCACTCACATGCTTACTCATTCACCAACACATACACAAAATTTTCCATGCATTCACTCAGTCACAACAGGACTCGCATAGTATGACTGGCTCTGCCACTACTTCCTGACCTCATAGAGAAGTTTTCTATTTTTTTTCATTATCTTTAGAGATATAAGCAGGTTTAAGTTACATGCTGTATTGTATAATGGTAAAGAAATCTGGACTTTAAGTGTGTTTATCACCTCCACTAGTACACATTGTACCCAAAAGGCAATTTTTCATTCCTCGCCACCCTCTCATTCTATCTCCTATGAGTCTCCAATATTCATTGCACCATTCTATAAGCTATTGAAATCCCTAGACTAGTTCCCACTTATAAGTGAAAACATGCGGTGTTTGGTTTTCCATTCCTGCATTACTTCACTTAGGATAAGGATCTTCAACTCCATCCAAGTTGCTGCAAAAGACGTTATTTCACTCTTTTTAATGCCTGAATAGTATTCCATGGTAAATATATACCACATTTTTTAAGCCACTGATCAGTTGATGGGACTTGAATTGTGCTGTAAATTTAATCTGTTTGCATTCAAGGTTGTTGTTGATAGTTGAAGACTTACACCTGCCAATTTCTTAAGAATTTTCTGATTGTTATGTAAATTGCTTGTTTCATTCTCTTTTATTGCTTACTTTTGCAATTTGATGGTTTTCATAGTGATACCATTTGATTTCTTTTTATTTCTCTATTTCTGTTTTCTATTTCTCTATTCTGTTTCTGCCCTACCAGTGGATATCCTGTGTTTTCTTTATGGTAGATATTGTTGTTTCATTTGGAGTTGTAGAACTCTTTAGCATGTCCCATATAGCCAGTCTATTGGTAATAAATTCCTGCAGTCTTTGCTTGTATATGAAAGACTTTATTTCATATTAGAATGATAGCTTTGCTAGGTACAGTATTCTTGATTGACAACTTTTTTCTTTCAGCACTTTGAACATAAATCACACCACTGGGTCTGGCCAGCATCATGACACTGCAGCCTTTTCAGTATACATGAGGAGATGTCAGAGGGACTCTGGGGTTGTGGAGATGCAGAGGCTGTTGGACTTTGGGGTGGGATGTATTCTGGTTGGATTTGGGCTCCCAAAATTTTGCTGCACTGCAATTGCTTGTGTGGGACCTAGCACACACATACATATTATTCCTCTCAGGAACAATGCCATCTGACAAAATCCAGGCAGCTCCCTATGCTAGTCTCAGAGCCTGCAATGGTCAAGCACCTCTCTATGACTAGGATTGCAGGAGTCTGCAGTGAGAATATAGACACTTACCTTTTTTTCTGAAATAGAGAATTTCATCTGGCTCCAAGCTGATTCCAGCCAGATAGACAGCTTCATTGCCCTGTCTTTCCATTCCTGAGAGGCTCTTTGTTATTTTCAAGAATAATTTCAGTGAGCTATTTTAGATGCTTTGATCCTTCTTTGTGGAGGAGGGGAGTGTCAGATGCCTCTGCTAGTCTATCTTGAAACCCCCTTGTCAATCATATTGTTTTTTATTCTTCATTCTGTTAATGTGGTATATCACATTTATTCATTTGCTTATGTTGCATTGTTGAACCATACTTTTATCCCAGGAATAAATTTCACCAGATCATGCTGTATGTTCTTTATAATGTGTTTTTAAATTCCACTTTCCTGTATTTTTCTTAGGCCTTGTACATCTACAGTCATCAGGGACATTGGCCTGTAATTTTCTTTTCTCAGAATGTCCTTGGGTGGCTTCAATATGATGATGACCTTGTAAAACCAGTTTAGAAACTTTCATTTTTTCTCATTTTTTGAAAGAATTTGATAGAGATTGAAGTTAATTTTTCTTTAAATGATTGGTAGAATTCACCCATGAAGTTGTCTTTTCATTAGATTTTATTGGGGGGGTTATTATTGATTTAGTCCTCTTACTCATTATTGATCTGTTCACATTTTCTAATTCTTTTATGGTTTGATTTAGTTAAGTTATATGTTTCTAAATATTTATCTATTTCTTCCTAAGTTATTCAATTTGTTGGTTTATAGTTGTTCATAGTAGTCTGTTATGATCCTCTGTATTTCTGTGATATCTGTTGTAATGTCTTCTTTCACATTTATAATGCTCTTTCTCTCTTTTTGTCTTTGTTAATCTAGCTAAAAGTTCATTATTTTATCTTTTGAAAAACAAACTCTGAGGACTGTTGATCTTCTATACAGTCTTTCTAGTCAGTTTTATTTAATTTTACTCTAGCCTTCATTATAACTTTCCTTCTACTAAAATTGAACTTACCTTCTTCATCTTTTTCTATTGCTTTGAGATGTAAAGTTTGACTGTTTATTTGAGATCTTTCTCCTTTAGTCAGATAGGCATTTATTATTGTAAGTTACCCTCTTAGAATTTCTTTTTCTGTGCCTCATAAGTTTTGGTATGTTGTGTTTCTATTTTTACTCACCTCAAAATCCTTTTTTGTTTCTCTCATGGTGTCTTCATGGATACATTGGTTGTTCAGGAAAGTGTTGTTTAGTTTCACACCAATATGGTTGGAAATTATATTTATTATGGTTTTAGTCTCCTCAAATTTGTTAAGATTAGTTTGTGACAAAACATATGATTCATCCTGAAGAGCCAACCATGGTGATTCATGCCTGTAATCCCAGTACTTTGGGAGGACATGGTGAGAGGATCGCTTGAGCCTATGAGTTTGAGAACCAGACAGGCAACATAACAAAGCATTTTCTCTACAAAAAATCGGCCAAGCATTTTGACATGTGCTTCTAGTCCAGCTACGAAGGAGGCTGAGATGAAAAGATTACCTGAGCCCGGGAAGTCAAGGCAATGGTGAGCCATAATTGATCCACTGCACTCCAACCTGAGCAACAGAGTGAGACCTGAACTCAAAAAAATAAAATAAAATAAAGAAATCATAATTTTATAGACTAGCGAAGGACATAAACACCAGGTTACAGACTTTGAATTCTAGGTCACGGAGAGGCTACTGAGTTTCAAGAGGGTATAAAGAAATGGTAATTCATCTATCCAGGTCTTAAAAGTGGACTAGAGGGTGGTGCAAGGCAGCACTCACACATTCTTGCTTTTGAGTTGGGAGTATCTCCTCCACAGATTACTTGGAGAGAAGTCAAAAATATTATAACTACCTGCTGTAATTAATGCATCTCTGTGTCCCCTGCTCCCTGCCCACCAGCAAGGCTGAAATTCTAGACCCTATAGGGGAGAATCTGAGTTCATAATATGTACTGCACAAATCCAAGACATGTCTGCTCCCCAACCCACCCAGAAGATGATGATGTTCTTAGGTACCTAGAATCTTCCTTTAACATGTGTAATCTGCATGTTTTGGCATGACCACAACTGCATAGCTAAAGACTGTTTTGTGTTTGGTGTGTGTGTGTGTGTGTGTGTGTGTGTGTGTGTGTGTGTGTGTGTGTGTGTGTGATGGGTACTGTCTGCATGTCCTTTACAGAGACTGGAGAGGAGAGATGATGAACTTGCCTGAGTCCTCTGATCTCTGAGAACCTGACTGCTGCAGGTGGATCTGCAGGCTAATCTGGGGTGATAGAAAGGATAAGAGACAGTATTTTGCCTTGTTTGCATTAAAAATTGAGCCAATAGCAGATTGTTTTGCTTGTATAATGAGTAATGGTAGTAGTTGAGACAAGAAGAGAGAATTTGTTGTATGCAAGGAGATAATTTTCAATACTTCTTTGTAGGCCCAGTTGAATCATCTGAAACTACTCTAAACTTTCCCATGTGACAAAAACCACTTTATTGCCAGATAATACACACATGAGAGCTTCTACTTTCATTTCTTATGGGAGAAGAAAGCAGCTTCCTTCTCTCCCAGTTTCACATAATATAAAAAAGGGATGATGGCATGTTGCAATGGACTGTGATGAGGGAAGTGGAAGATGTTAAAAGGGCACATCCACTAGTCTAGGGCCTGGGAGTGGGTGAGGATAGGGAGCCTGACCCAGATACCACAAACTGTTGAACTGGGGAAACGGAGAATAAGTATGATGGCTTAGGAGCTGTACTGTCATGTCCTCACCAATAAAGACCAGGTACTGCTCCAATTTCACTCTTTTTTCTTCTCTCTTGAGTGATATGAAACCATTGCTTGTTAGGTGCTTAGCAGTGGATCTGGCATATTGCAGTTACTTATCAACTGCCCTAGGGGGCAGGAAGGAGAGAGCCAAGGATAAGGTCCACTTTCTGAATAGGACCATTGACTGAGATTGGGAGCTAGAAACAGGCTGGAAGATGAAGATGAAGATAAATGCAACATTGGACATATTGATGTGAGGTGGTGATAGATAGTAGAGAGCTCCATGCAGCACCTGATGCTAAACAAAGAATGTGGGGTGGAGACGTAGACTTCGGCATGAGGAGCATGTGAATAATCCTTGAAGCCAGGGAAGCAGATGTCCTAGTGAGTGCTTAAATAATGACATGAATATGAGATTATGACAAACACTTGAAAGCACCAACATTTGAGGAAAGTGTGGAGATGAGGGAAGAAGAGCCAGAAAAGAGCCCAAGGAGAACAACAGGGGTTGGGGGAGACACAGGAGAGTGTAAGATCAGGGAAATTGAGGAAGAAGGTGTTTCAAGGAGTAGAAAGGGGTCAACAGAACCAAATACTGGGCTGTTACTGGTGTCACTTGAGGAGTGGTCCTGGAGGAGGCACAGGAGTGAGTGTCCTGGAGCAATTGTAGAAGTGTGGTTGTGATGTGGAAGATGGAGAAATAGGACAAATAGTTAGGGTGTGAGGCTAAAGGGATGCTGAGAAGGGAGAATACCGAGAATGTGCAAGGGCTGCAGCAAAGGAGTGAGCAAGGTTAATGGAACATCACAGAGAAAGTGAAGATATGTTAGAGAACCATGTTCTCTAACATATGGGAGGAAGAGGGACTTGAACCACAGATAAAGGTACTCACCTTAGGCAACAGGAGCACAGTGTTTTGTGTGGGCACAGGAGAAAGTTGGGACAGATGTAAGTAAATACAAGCGACTGGGAAGTTTGGTGGTAGGAACTTGAAGTCATTATCCTCTGCTTTTTATTTTTCCCTGAAAAACAGGAGATTCTTCCATTTGCCATGAGTGATTAGGTAGGTGATGTCTTAGTCTGCTCAGGTTGCCATAACAAAAGACCATAGGCAAGTAAGTTAAATGACAGAAATTTTTATTTTCCCACAATTCTGGAGGCTAGAAGTCTGAAATCAGGGAGCCAGCATGATAGGGTCTGGTGAGGGCTCTCTTCCTGGCTTATAGATGGCTGCCTTCTTACTGTGTGCCTTCATGGTGGCAAGAGTATGGAGTGAGGGGAAAAGAGAGAGGGATTTTGATATCATCCTCTTTTTTATAGGGTATCCTCAGGACCTCATCTAACCTAATTTGTTCCCAAGGGCCTGGTCTCCAAGCACGATCACACTGGGCTTTAGGGATACAACATACAGATTTTGAAGGGATACAGTTCAGTCCATAGCAGAAGGAGGTTTGGCAGAACATGAGGGGCAATCATCCAAAGGATAAAAGTGTGGGCTCTGGATTCAAACCACCTAGATTTAAATCCTTATTGTGATCCTTCCCATCTGTGTATACATGAACAAATAACTTAGTCTTTCTAGAACTCTTCTTGTCTAATCTGTAAATGGGGATACTGATACTCATCTCACAGAGTGTTTTTGAGGATTAAATGTGGTAAAACCTGCAGAATACTTAGATGAGTCATGGCCCATAGGTAGCACTCAGAAAGTGCTAGTCATTATTAATGTATATAATCTTCAGCTGTGGTGCACATGACTGATTGCAGAGTGGCAATCCTCTCCTACTGAGATACAAATAAATGAAAATAAAAGGATGGAAAAAGAAAGGTTGTGTAAACACTAACAATAACAGCTGGAGTTGCTTTACTCATATCATGCAAAAAGGACTGGGACAAAAATCGTTACTAGAGAAAAAGAAGTATACTGGAGTCAAGGTGTAGGGCACATTTTGCAGGCATGAAATGCTTTCAGTGATTGGTCGGTCATGATATGACTGACCCTGCCATTTCACTCCTGATCCTGTAGTTTCCTGTCCATGATGCAGGTGGCAGCTCTCACAGCCCCATGTCTTCAGTGTGGCTCTAAGAGTCATTTCTGGGATCTCTGGCTGGATTTTGTTTCCTCAGCCCTACCAAATGTGTGTGGGAAGCAAGTATACGTAAACCTACCCAAAAGGCCAAGGGAGCTGAGAGGTCAAAGAAAGAGGCTGACAAATCCAGTTATTTAGAAGAAAATATTTAAAGGGACTTAGGAACATAGGTGATGTCTTGGGCGGCTGTAAGATGGTGGATCCCTGCACCCACCCTAAGAAAGTATCCTTTACATAGCAAACTTTTTGGTTAAACATATGCAGTTAGTCATGCTTCAGAATTTCTTGTGAAACTTGTCACCACTGAGGAGGTCCGATAAGCATTTTCATTAGGGGTTAACTATGTTACGGACATTGTTCCTTCATAAGGGGTTATTTATGCAACAGATAGTGTTTAAAGATCTTGCTGCAGGAATCAGACATCAGTCATCATAGTGGTTTTTTGGTGTTGTTGTTTTAAAGATGGCATCACTCTTTCCAAGCAACAGCCTGTTTTCTACACCAAAAAATCATGGAGTTAGAATATACCCTTTAATATAAGCCTCTTTCTCCTTAAAAAGAATGCTAAAGAGACTACTGTTGTCTGCCACTGAGAACTTTAAAAATATGATAAATAATATCAAAGATAGTTGTGAGCAAGAAAATCTAAAGGAAAATGGAATATGGAGTACTCTCACCTACATGGGTTGGTTTGAAGGTCAACAGATCTGGTAAGTCTTATTTACCTTATTTGCTATACTAGCAAAAGAGAAAATGGAACAGCTGCTCTGCTGTGTGAGACAAGAAGTATCTTCTTGAAGGGAGGCTGAGTAGCCTGAGAAAACCATTCTGGGGAAGAGGGGTTCCCAAATGTGGGTGATGGGAGGTCCTGTGCTCAGATCAGATCACTGGACTGGGTCTTGTGCTCATGGCAAAAAGGCTTCATGTCCTGGGCCAAGTTCCATGTGGTGAGGAAAGAAGACTCTGAGCCCTGGATAAGTGGGGACATGCTTAATCCGTTCCTGGAGAATCTACATGACAATATTTCACAGAATCAAATCATCCTCACTGCATCCCACTTGTCTGCAAAGTACATCGCCTGTGTCAGGCACAAGGGTATTGTTAGGATTACCTTCTCATTTTACAGATGAGGAGACTGGGGGGCAAAGAGACAAACTAGTGAACCCAAGTTATGGGCAGTCCTTGATTGGCAGAGCCAGGCCTAGGACCAGGTCACCAACCTCCCAGACCAATGGTCTTTCCAGATCCAAGTCCCACATCAGTGAAGTGACTGTCTCACACTAGATGGCTTCAGACCTTGGGAAGCCACCCCAAGGGGGAAAGAGAACAGGACAGTTACAGGCAGGATATTGCCCCCCTCACTACACTCCCAGTAAGTGAAACTGAGGCCTATGGCCGCATATGCTGAGCCTCTGAGCCCCAAGGAGGACCTTGGCCAACCTCAGTCACCTCCCCTGTACTCTGAGTCATACACAGGACAGCACCTGAAGCCCAGCCCAGACCTGCATGAGTGTCAGTCTGAGAAGCCTCAGCTGGTCTCTCCACAGAGCCAGTGACCCTCACACTCTGAACTGGAGGCAGTGAATCCTTCCCTCCTCTGTGGGACAAAGGAAGCTGTCTTCTCTTGGAGGTCCTAGGTCTCTCTTTTCTTTTTTCTTTTTGGAATTGGAGTCTTACTCCATCCCCCAGGCTGGAATGCCACGGTACACTCACAGCCACCCCAGCATCGACCTGCTTGGCTCAGGTGATCCTTCCACCTCAGCCTTCCAAATCCAGAAATTCAGGTGCGTGCTACTAGGCCTAGTTAATTTTTTTATTTATTGTACAGACGAGGTCTCGCCAAGTTGCCCGGGCTGGTTTTGAACCTGTTGGTTTGGCAATCCAATTACCACAGCCTCCCAAAGTTCTGGGATGAACCACTGAGCCTGGCCTGGATCTCTTTTTCACAAGGTGTTTTCGTCTTAACAACTATCTCATTATTCATGTCGATGGCTCATGTTTTAAAGTGGAGAAAGGCCCCACTGGGGGAAAGCTAGCTCAGGCCTGTGCTCAGGCCCAGCTCTCACCCAAGGCTCCTGCCAAACCTCCGTGTGTGGGTGACATTCACACCCCAACCATATCAGACAGGCGTATCTCTGCTGGTGTTCCATTATTACCAGATTTCCCCCTTAGTTCTTGGCTTGAAAGTTTCTCAGCATCTCTCTTCTGTCCAGTGGGGGAAGACAGACCATGTCATCCAGCACAATCTTCAACCCACAAGGGGCTGGGGTCGCAGTATTTCCAACCCTGCAGACAAGTGTGTATACTCCACAGATCCAACCCACAGTGCCAGAATGTGCCCACAGATCTTTTAGGGCCTTCCTTATGGGGCACAGATGGGTGGAATAGCCCAGCAGGAGCTGTTCATTGGGTAAGCAACTCCCCATTTATGGGCCCTGAGCAGTCTTGTGTGCCTGTCACTCCACAGCCAACCCTGTGTGTATGGGTGCCCCATCTTTGGGACCCACAAGACTCCACCACAGGGTTGGCCCCAAAGATGCAGTCTGGAGTTGGCCATCTTGCTTTCCAGTAGAGGTGCCTCGTGTGCAGGTTTAACGTCTCTAATTCGGTTATTTCCCTCAGCAACAAAAAATGAGAGAGAGAGGAAAGAATAATAACTTCCATTATGAAACAATTCTACTCATCTCAATTTGAGGATGAGATGGGAATTGTAAATCCATGTGCTTTCTTGGTCCTTCTCTCTACCCCCACCTGCCTCTCAGGTGTGAGCCTCCTGCTGCCTGGTGAATAGTGGTGAGCACATAACTCATTGACAACTGGCTCCACAGGAGAAAGGAGCCCTGGTTTCTAGTGTTCGCCAGTTTTTGTGGTATAAATACCCTGGTATGGCAGATGACAAGCTCCCAACATCACAACACTAAGGGTAGCGTTGGGAGAAGACCCATGAACCCAGCCCCCTACAGTCAGTTCCAGATGGCCCCAGCACACCATGGCCTGCCACGGGTCTAATAAGGGATACATTTTTCACCCACCATGGCCCAAACACCAACCAACTGCTTCATCAAGAAGAAAAAGCAGTCTCTTCCAGAGCAGGAGAGGAAACTTGCTGAGGGATGACATGTTGTCCCCAAAATAGCAGCACCCTAGGAAAGTTACATGAGAATTTTGACTGTATTTGAGTTCCATTTGAAAATATAATTCTTTCCTTCAACAACCAAACCTAAGGCTTGGTTACTCCTCACCCACCCCTCCTTCACTAGGCCGTGCCTGCCTAGACTCAAGATGGGTCCCCATTGTCCACTTTTCCACAAGACTGTGTAGTCAGTGAACACAAATGACACTCTTTTGGGAGTCCAGCACACTTGGGGGCCAGACTTGAGATCCAGACAGATGTTGATTCCAGCTTCTACCACTTAGCAGTGTTATTGTTCAGAATTTCAGTGTCTCGATGTCTGGAAAATGGAGTGCTATCTCCTTCACAGTGCTGCTGGAAGGAGGAAACGAATACAGAGCAGAAATAGAAGAAGACAGAACAGGACACTTCCAATTCCATCCTTTCTTTCCAGTCTTCTCAGGATACTGCCTAAGACGTAGGTGGCCAATGCCAACACTCGGTAGCTGCGTCCAGATTTGTCCACAAGGCAAACAGCTGTTCCTGGATTGAGGAAAACAGTGAAACCCCTCAGAGAAGAGAAGAGGTGTTAAGTTTTGAGAAGAATCAACTCCTGGTTTTCTGAGCAGCTGTGAAGGGTTGTGCGAAGGTATTGATCTCTGGCATGTGAAAAACCAGGCGCAGGTCTCAGCTTTGCCAAAAAGCTGCTTGAACTTAGGCAAGTTATGTAACCTCTTAACCTCACTGTCCTCATATATAGAATAGGAATAATAATTTCCACCTCCCTAGATAAAAACTCAGCAGTGTTTGTTGCCCTTCTCCTTGCCCTTGACCCCTCTTCCAACCCCTCCCCATCCTAGTAAATATCGCCTTCCTGGTTCCTGTAGCCCCTCATTGGTTACTCACAACCATGCCTTCTCAACTCAGTGTACAAGGCACTGACCAATTCCCCTAAGGCACTTTACCCCTGAGGGAGACTCCCCAAATCCTCAGTACTTCAAGTCCAAAAGCACTAAATTTTTGCAATATTTAATAACAGTGAGACTCCTGGAATACACTCATGATGAAAAAGTAAAGTGGACAACGATATACAAAGTAAAATGTCATGTTTATTACAGAAGACATCTTATTATTTTGATAGTTTATGAATAATTACAGTATTATCTTATACAATAATGGTCTAATAAATGACAACCCTGTCTGGGGACAGGTACTGGACCAGCAAACCAAGACATATCCTTCACAAGGAGATTTGATAGACATAGACATTAAGATGCTCAGAGAACAGAGACTGTTTCTCCCAGAACATATTGAAACTTCCTGACCCCAAATGAAACCACCTCCCAGGTGGAGAGATTACCCATGACCATCATCTCAAGGATATGCACGACCAGCCTGGCTTCTGTCCTAACCAGTGTCCCTCAGGTTATAAGCCCCTCCTAGATGTACCTGTGCCCTGGTCAACTGTCCTGAGAATGCCTGGGCTTCAGAAATAAGCAGAATTGACTCTGAATCTCATTTTCACGTGCTACATGAGTGACCTAGGAAACACTGCTGAACTTACATGAGCCTGTGAGCTTATCACAATGATGGACAACTGCACCCACTTACTGAGTCTCTGGGTTTAGTAAATGAGGCCATGTGAGTGTGCCCAGTGAGGTCACTGGCACATGTTCAACAAACATTCCAATTCGACTCTGAATCCTTGATCCAGGAGGCACTTCCTTATCATAAGATCATGAATGAGCTGGCTTTACTATCTGAGAGGAATCCTTGAGATGGAGCATTTTGTGAATACGTTTTCTTAATCTTCTTTAAAAATAAAAGTGTTCTTGGGGATAGATGACACCTGAGGATAGACACCCACTCATTCCTCAGAAAACTCCCTGCTGAATTTTAAAACAGCACCTACAATGAAATAAAAATTTTTATTTCACCTACAATGAAATAATTTTTAAATGTGGGTCTATAAGTCACTTTTCCCACCTCAAACACAGCACATTCTTCACCCACCGGAAAGAAATACCCTTAAACCTAAGCAAATGGATAATCAGAGTAAATTATATACCTGTGATCAGAGGACGGGACCAAACAGGTTACAAAATAAGAAAGGAAATTGCTTCACATAGGCAGTAGAATAAACCATGGGGTAACTATATGTTTTACCCCAAGGTTTCAGTTTCCAGGTTAGAGTTTCAATGTGTGGCATGACTCCAAGTGTCTTACTGATCACAACAACTTTCAGGGATATGAAAGTCTAAATATGAGGGGCAGCCTCTCCTACCTGTCAGGGACTTGTTTAAAGGCAGCCATCCTGTTTTTGCCATGACTGTCATCTGAAGTCATCCTCTCCATCAAGGAGTGGATGCTTTTTCCACCACTGGCCTTCAGAGCCCATGAGACCCTGCAAATGATGTTAGCATCTGTTGACAAAGTCCTCAAAACCTCCTGACACAGGATATGGATGAATCCTTCCCTCACAGAAACGGTGCTCTCCTCTGCTGAATCCTTCCATCTCTTGTGATTTGTCCCTGAATCCCATCAAGTCCTGGAGGGAGCGCTGGTCTTGGCCTTTTCCATCCGTGTAAAGATTTTGTTCTCTCTCTCTCTCTGCTGTTTTGTTCCCTGAATCTTCTTAGGGAATGCACAAGAAAGGCAGGCAAGTTCACTGTTCCCATCTGCAGGATGGGCAAGTCTAGGAGGGCCCATTTATAAAAATCTAAGCAAAAGAGCAGCACTCCCATCCCATATGGGAAACATATTACATGCTAATTACTCTACATTAATGTCACTGTATTTGGGGTCTTGAATTAGTTTTGGCCACCTCTTAAAGCTGTCTCCATCGAAAGCCAAATGTGATTTTCTATCAAAATATTAGCAGGTGCTCAATAGGTCCTGTGACCCTCAGACATCTGCTGTAGGTGTTTCCCTCTGGACAGGGGTTACCTGCCATATCTCTGGCACTTAACATTCACTGAGCACTTACTATGTGCAAGACACTGAGACTAAACACTTGATAATATCATCTCATGAATCCACAAACAAATCTATTAAGTAGGCACAATCTCCCAGACTTCCTTGGAGAAACGGCTGCTTCTGGGATGGAAGTAGGAAGTATACAAGATCAGTCTGGAGCATCTTAGAGAAAACAAGCCAGAAAGTGCTCAGAAAACAGACACACAAAAAGAAGAGTGTATAAAAAAGACACAGGAAACAGCTCAAATGCACCAATTAACCAAACTGGAACCAGTTGAACACAAAAAACACAGTGGTTTGGGATTACAACCCAAAGTATTAAAATATACATTAGTGAGCTCATCAGTATAAGCTAGTGCTTGATTGAATAAATAAATACATGGAGAAGAATTCAGTAAATAAATAAATGAGGAAATTATTAAAAAGAGAAGGATTGATTACATAAATAAATGGAGAACAAATAAGTGAAGAAGAATTCTTCTGTGCTGAAGAACTCCAAATAACCTATAAAATTATGCCACCCGCAAGAAAGTAAAGCATGGCCCACACTCCTGAAGTTCAGGCTGCACAATGTGCCTTACTTCCAAAGAGTACAGTATGGAAGAGAGAAAAGGAACCACCTGACAGTGGTTGGAACTCGGCAAGCATGACCTTTGTATATCATTGAGGTCACCATCAACTGTGGTGAGTCATGTTGACAGATGCACCTTCATTGTGGTGGCATGAAGATGGCACTTCACCTCTGTGATCCTCCCCCAAAACCCAAAATCTAGGACACATCAAAAGAGAAACATCACACAAATCCCAAATGAGGAGCATTGTACAAAATACCTAATTAGCATTCCTCATCAACAACCACAAAACAAAGAAAGTCGGCAAAGAATACAAAAAGGAAAGAAAAACTGCTTCAGATGCACAACTGAAAAGACAACTCCCCCATGTGGCAATTGTGTAGTCTCACTGGACCCTAATTACAAAGTGGAGGGAAGGAAAAAGGGTATCATGGGGAAAGTGCAGAGTGGATGTCCTCCTGGACTTGGGCTGAGGAAAGAAACTTCCCTGAGACTTGAGCTACTGTCTGGGGACTTGCCTGCATTTGAAGACTGAATCTTGAGGGTGAGGATGGAACGACAGGGCTCCAGGAAGGAGCTAGGGCACCTGCTCCCCAGACAGAGGTAGGAACCCAAAATAACAACAACTATTTGTGAAAAATGGGAAAACAAGTGTCAAAAAAAAGTTCACGGGGCTCAGCAGTGCCCCAAGCTGGGCTTTAGACTATATCCAATGCTCTCCTGACAATCCAGTCTCTTACTGAACTGAGCAATTGCTTTTCCTTCTGAAATATTAGAGTTTTCGTCTTCCAGGAGTTCTGTTCCCCCTCATTCTGAGAGATGGCCTTCTCTAGAGCTGCTCTCCCACCCAGATGAGTATAACCCTGGATCCCTTTGCTTTGGACTTGTTTGTTCTCATTTGCTCTTGGCAACTGGAAAGGTTGAGAGGTGTTTGGGTGGAGTAGAACTTGTTCTTTGCCTTGTGTCCCAGTCTGTAGAGGAAGATGAGGTGTGTCTGCTCAGATGGAGATTAACAGTCTACGTGGAATTATGCTAGGAAATGCCCTTACTTGTTTTCTTTGACTCTCACAATGACTAAGCTTTGTAAAAGATTCAAATAATTTAGAAATACACATTGTAGAAACTGAAAAAAAGCCATTCCTGAGCAATGCCTCATCTCTGAGTGAACCACTGCTGATCTAATGTAGTCTAGGTTGTTTTTGTGCCTGAAACTTTCCATCTGCCTGCTTGCCTGTCTGTCTGTCTTTGTGCACATGTTTTCACAAAAACCAAGTCATACCATGTATAGTTTTGTAGTTTTTCCAAACCACACATGTTAACTTGTTGCTGCATCTGGGGTTACTCATTTGTATAAACAATAACATCCATTCTTTCTTTTTCTTTCTTTCTTTCTTTCTTTCTTTCTTTCTTTCTTTCTTTCAACAATTCCCTCTTGATAAGCATTTGGACTGTTTCTTATCCCCACCCAAATGCTGCATTGAAATTACTTCAACATAGATTACTTTTAAAGTTTTTCTGTAGGGTTAACAGCTAGGGAAAAGCATATACACATTATATAGTTTAATAGTTACTACCAAGTTTTCCTCAAATTTTTATCAATTAAAACTCATCAACAGTGTATGAGAATGCCAGTTTACCGACACTTTTTTAAAAACCTTCAGTATTATTAACTTGTTTATCCATTGACAATCTATACAAAAATACCTATTTTTATATAAAATGTGCAAGCCTTTAAGTGGTAGTGCCTTCGTCCATTTGGTCTGCTATTTAAAAATATACCATACACTGGGCAGCTATAAACATCAGAGGTCACACCTCTAGAGGCTGGGATATCCAATATCAATTCACTAGCAAATTGAGTGTCTAGTGAGGGTTCTCTTTCTGGTTAGCAGGCAGCACCTTTTCACTCTTTCTTTACTTGAAGGAAGGAGCAAGTGAGCTCTCTGGAGCCCTTTCCTAAGAGCACTAATCCCATTCCTGAGCTCCACACTCATGATCTCTTTGCCTCCTGATACCATAATACTAGAGATTACATTACAACAAGTAAACTGTGAGAGATAAAACCATTCAGTCCACAGTAATTATCAAAGTTTAAAAGTCTATTATGTGTTAAATGGCCACGTGTGTTTCTTCTTTTGACCTTTCATGGTCTTTCCACATGTTTCTTTTGCACTGTTAGAAACATTACTTATTTATTTGTAAGAGCTGTTATTTGGAAATGTTCCTTATTTATTTGTAAGAGCTCTTGGCATATGGTGGAAATTAGCTGTATATCTGCCCCTTGTGTTGGGAATACATTTCTCCAATATGTCTTTTTTCTTCATTTAATCCCTCAAATATTCCCCATCAGTGGTTTTCAATGGCTCTAGCAAGTCATCTTTGAGTTGAGGGCAGGTACAAGTGGCAAGAATTTGTGGGAAGGCCATGCCTCAGGTGGGAGAGAGCCTTAACCTTAAGCATCTACTGCTCTCTGGGGTACAGCAGGCCCTTGTCACTTCTGTGGTGCTCAGCTTAGTGGGGAGGGTTGAGGGCACATCACGACTGTGGTGAAAAGCCACATTCTGTGCAAGGCCAGTGAGCAGTGGTCTGGGGATCTGCAGAGGTGAGACAAATCTGCAGGGTCTTTTGGGAGAGAGACACATCACAGTCTGCAGAGAAAGAGACTCCTCTGAGGTATTTCAACCTGAAATGTGCAGCACTGTCTGCACAGATGCTGGTAGTCTCCCACTACTGTGTGTCTGAGACCAGCATCAGACCTTGGCCAAATGCAGGTCTTCTTAAATGCTGAACATCTACAGGGCAGTCCCAGAACTACCAGCTGTGCAGCCCACAGGTGGGATGTTCTATACTGGAGAAAACTCTGTCGGTAAAGGAGTCAGGGCTCTTTCTTTCTAACTGGGCTTGCCCCAAAGGCAGGAACAGCGTCACTGAGAGGTGAATAAGCATGCAAGGAATCATGAACCCATCTGCCCCCCAAGTCTAATTAAACTGGTAAGTCCTTATGGGGCCCCAGTTCACAGGAGTCATGATAGGGACCCGCCCCCACAACAGCTCAGCAAAAATGTGGAAAGAGTCCTGTTTGTCACGTTTTTGGTCTCAATTTCTTTCACTTTTCTTAGTACCCACAAGTAAATGGCAGAGCTAGAAAATATACCCTGGAATCCACCCATATTAATAGTCTCTGCTTTTTAGTTGGGGGGGGCATAAATGGAGCACTAAAAACAACTGAGATGTTGTCCAAATACAGCAAGTGTCTCAGCAATTTTTAAACTTTTTTAATAACGGTCTTGACCAATGAGAAATTTTATTTGTCTGTATTCATATCTATTCCTCATATTTATTAGTTTTTAGTTTAGAGAAAAAATTTAAAAACTATCTCCTACTCCATGATTATAAAAAGAGCAATCTCTTTTCTTCTATCATTTTTTTATTCTTTTATGTTTTCATTCTAAGAGTTTCAAAAGGATGTGCAAAAAAATGCTCATTCATGAGGCCTAAGTCTAGAAATTCCTACGAAGCAGGTGCAGGTGTCTCTGAAAATTCCTTTCTAAGGGGTTCAGAGCTCAGCCATAAATAGAGAAAGCTCTTAACTATCTGGAATATATGTTGGCATAAGTTAACTCTCCTCTTTCCCCTAATAGTTATTCTTCTATACACTAATAGCTTTTAAATTTATATTTTCATCCCAGACTTCTTTAGATCATTAAGTCTAGAGTCCTTGTGTCCTAAATGTTTAAACCCAACATCAACCTGACAGCTCCCTATCACTGCCTCAAAGGCATCTCACACCAACATGTGTGAGAACACGTAGGCCTATATACCCATCTCAGTGACTGATGCCACATTCATATTATTGAGAAAATATATGCCACTTCTCTTTTGCCTGCTAATGTGATGGATCACAAATATATTTTTCCAGGTTAAACCAACATTTCAGTCCAAGGATGAATCCAATTGTATTATCGTGATGGGTTTTTAATTCTCAAACTTGCTAGATTTAATTGACTGGTATTTTTATTAAATTCACAAGTGAGAATGAATTAAACTTTTCCTTTTTCTCACTTCCTTTACTGCTGGATTTTGTACCAAGATTAAACAAACTTCATAAAATAAATTACAGAGTATTTCTATCCTTTTCATTCTCCATAATAATTTTTACAGGATTTGATTTATCTGTCCTGGGAGATCATCATGTCCACCCCTATTTCCAAGTTGAGTTACCACCAGAGAGGCCCCCAGCAGCACCTCCCTCATCTGAGCCCCCGTGAGGTGAGAGGATGGTGACCCAGATGCCCCGCACTTAGCTTGTCCTCTTCATGGGCTTCTCACAGGCCCAGCACCCTTCTGAGGGCTGTAGGTTACTCCTGTGGAGGACGCAGGACCAATTTAGGGCAGACTGTGTTAGGGGCTTTAGTGTTGTCCAAGGTGTGAAAACTGGTACGACATGGGAGTGACCATTTCCCAACCTTTGGGATTCAAACAGGCTCCATGAAGCAAAGGGCACAGTAGGAAACTTAAGGCAACGCGGTAGGATTCAGTAGTCAAGAAAGGGAGTGAAGAATAGGTAGTGGGGACCGTCATTCCAGACAGAAAGAAGTGAGTGAGCAAAAAGGAGGCCAACCAGAGACTGGGGCCAGCACAGCTGGAGGGGCTGAGAATTATTCAAAGAAGCTGAGGTGGAATGGGCCGACCTTCCATAAGCTTCACCCATCAGAGGCCCCACCATGAGCTGGGAGGGTACTGCACATCATTCCTACCACTAAGTGTCCATAAGCAGGCCAGCGAAGAGTTGGGGCAGTTTTCCTGAGAGACAAGTTCAGACTCCTGCCCTTCCCCAGAATCTTCTCTTTTAAGCCACGAATGCATGGCAATTTGTTAGAGCAACATAAAATGACTACACAGAGTAACACTAATCATACAAAGGATGACTAATGTTATTGGAAAAGTTGCCATTTTGCCCAATTTCCATTTCCTCTACCAAAACACTTAAGGGATTTTCTCCCTGGTGTGAATCTCTGATCTGCTCTCCACCCATGGCGACCTCACAGGCCCTATTTTCAGGAGGAGAAAATAGAGTTTGAATGGGATTGTGCAAATTGTACCCAGTGTGACTCTCTAAGTACAAAGGAAGGAGGTGAGCTATGGAATAGAGGGAAGAGTGTCACTCATCATAGATAGTGTGATGGAACACTTGGAGAAAGGCTCTCCCTCCAGTTAAGTTGACTTAAATGCGGTACTGCCCACTTTCTTCAGTTGCCAGGTTCTCAGTCATCAAGGATGTCATGCTGGGCACAAGGACCCTCTGCTGGAACATGTCCTGGAAGCTGACCAGGTTGGAGACTTTGCCCTGCTGTGTACTCACAGGATGGCGGTGAAGCCTGACTTGGGACCAAAGTCCCATGAGACCTCCACAAGCTCAGTTCCTAGAGTTACTCTTGGCTTCTTGGTAGCAAGAAGTAAGACAAGACCTTCTTGGATCCCCTTCAGAGGAATGTGGGCTCTAGAATGTTTTGACCCAGAGTCCTATGCTCTAGAACTCTTGGCCACAGTGCAGCAGACACCTAAGTCACTGGAAACAGGATAAATGGGTGTTTCTCATCAACAAGAAATGAGACAAATCTTCCTTAATTCTGGGAAGATTGCATAGCAAATGAATTGGAAGCACTTCTAGGATGAAGTTCTGGTTCTTGTTAAGGATAACCTTGAATGTGTTACTCAAACTGCCTCACCTCCAATTTTCTTTCCTGCCCCATCATGAGAGCATGAATCACTTGAGATCATGAGACATAAGCCCATGCACGTCTGGTACATGCTAAGTGCATGACGTAGGAAGCAGCTGCTAATGTGGCTTTCAAAGGTGCCTTCCTCCTTCTGTCCACATCTACTTTGATCCCTTCCCCAGAGGATGGGCTACACATAATGACCTGCCTCCAATGAATTCTATTTGATGTGGGTGTAGCTAGTGTTTTCTGCTAAACAGAAAGGTCTGACTGAGGCTTTGGCTGGTGGCTTCTCAGAGGCACAGCTGAGCAGGCCTTTCTGAGTGCAGTTTGCAGACCACATTTCCACACACATACTGTGGGGATTGAGATGATGTTCTTCAGTAGGCAATGATGGACTGGTCCCAGAGACTGCTCTCAGGAGCAGAGACAGATAATTTAGAGGGTCAGATGGAGGAGGCTAGAAGAGGGCTATTCCAATGCTACTTCGGGCATGAAGAAATGGCCACTGGAACTGCCCAGGGTCTTCTGTCTGTAAGTGCCCTGAACAGGTTCAGTGGATGTCAATCCCTCTTAGAACACAGAAATAAGACAGGACAAGATAGGTGCCACAGAGAGGAGGATGAGACATACCACAGGCGAATCCTGTCTTTGTGAAGATGCCAAATCCCAGCATGTCACACAAAGGAGCAGACTGGGAGACCATCGTCTCAAGTCCCTGTTTTTACAGAGATGAGGAAAAGAAAGGTAGACTTGTCCTTGGGAGCACAAGAAAAAGCCAGACCTAGAGCCCAGTTTTCTCTCCCAGGCCAGGGCTTCCCCTACAGGATGTTGCCCATGAGCTCTTCCACCCTCTCCCTCCCCTTCCTGAATCTCAGCCCCTCCCTGCACTGCTGTCTGATCCCACCAGAACCTGAGAAGTTGCTGAAGTCTCAGCCTCAACTTCCATCATGCAGGAAGGGGAAAGCAAGTACCTGAAGGGCTTAGCAGAATAGGGACTTCTGTCTAGTTAGAGATTAAACAGCCAGGCTGGCCAGACTTCCCACTTCCTGGAAGAGGCAACCAGGGAGACAGGAGGAAGCTCAGCCCTCTGGCTACCAGATAGGGTCTTCCCAGAAAGAGAATGGTGAGCACAGCTGGGAGGAAGATGAAGGACAATAGAGAAGGAAGACAGCAAGAGCTCTATGATCTGCAAGATGTTCATACTGAAGAATAAAGTAACAAGCCAGGGAGCATGTAGTAGATTACAAGGTGGCAATAAAAATTTATTTAAATAGTATAAAATATAAAACTCTGTGATCAGCCAGGCTCAGTGGCTCAGCCTGTAATCCCACGCCTTTGGGAGGTTGAGGTGAGTGGATTGCCTGAGCCCGCGGGTTCGAGGCCCACCTGGGCAGCGAGACCTCATCGCTACAGTAAATCAAAAAATCAGCCGGTCGTGGTAGTGCATGCCTGAAATTCCAGCTACTCAGAAGGCTGAGACGGAAGGATCGCCAGAGCCCAGTAGGCGAGGCTGCGGTGGCCAGGAGCAGCCACGGCACTCCAGTCTGGGTGACCAAGTGAGACTCCAACTCAAAAAAAAAAAAACTCTGTGATCAACATAAAATGTTCTCTTTTCTCTGACATCTTGCCCATCCTCACACTCACAATGAGGATCATGCCCTCTCAGCTCATGCATGACACACACACTCCATATCAGGTGCCTTCTCCACTCCTCATGGCTCTGGTGGACCCCACAATGCAAATACCCTTTCTTCACCAGTTCCCTGCCATACACATGGTGTGGGCTTTCAGCAAAGGCTGCTGTTATGGTGTGGGACCTCCCTCAAGCAAGGACTACTCTCAAGGGCCGCTGCCTGTATCTCTGGAATTATAGTGTGAGTCGAGCCACCCTTAGGAACACCTTACCTTCCACACTTCCCCTTCCACACACGTCCAGGAAAGGTGAAAGAGCTTAAGAATCATCAGGAAAAATTCCTCATAACCACCTTGACCACCACTCCACCATTCATCCCTCTCCCCAGGGTTGGAGTGAACTTGAACAGGAGACAATCCAGACATCAAAGACAAATGCATCCAGTTGTGGAGCTTTAGGCTTCCTGGAAGAGCACAAGGTAATTTAGGTGCAATGTTCATTCCAGGCAAAGCCTCTGACCAAACTCCACTGCAAGGAGTCTTGTCTCATTCAGTACTACTGAAGTCAAGACAAACAGGACAAGCAATTTATTCCTTCCCAGTTCCCATATGACCCTGTCTGAACACAAATTCCTATTCCCAAATTTAAATTTCTGTTATTTCTTTTATTTCCTTTTTTCTTTCTTTTTTTCTTTCTTTACTTTTCTCCCTCCCATCTTTCCCTCCTTTTCATTCTTTCTTTTTCTTGGTAGTCTTCAACCTCAGTACATAGGAAGACGATTCCATACAATTAAACATATTTCTCCTATGTAAAGGGGGTCTAACCCCTTCCTTTTGTAAAACTCATCCTTCAAGACATCCTGCTTTACAAATGTTCTCTAATCCATTCGATGTCATGTAATTCTCTGAAACTCATTAAAAGCTTGCATATTTAAATTAAAAAATTACAATAAGAGTGTTCATCAAAATTCATGTTCACTGAGTCTTCTTTTCTCAGTAGCTTTGGTTTAATTGTGCTGCCCAGACGAACATAACTGCTCATCACGTAGCGAGTGTGCCGCGGCCTGCGTGAGGACAAGCGTTCAGTTTCCTTCCTTGCTTCACTCCCGGTGTTCACTACTTTCTCTCCCTCCATGTTTTTCCTTCCCAATTTCCCACCCTCCTTCCTCCCATGTCATCCATCTACCGGCTCCTTCCACATTTTTAGCATATTCTTATAAATATATGAGTGTAAGCTCTTACATTTTAGAGGCTGATTTTCCTTCTGTAAACTAAAGATTTCACTGTACTCAGTTTCATGAATTGTGTTGATCGGAATCCAAATATCGAACTTCAAGAAATAGGAAATTCTTCCCAGACACCTGGAGCATTTTTTTTAACTTTTACAGCATTCCATGGCACAGATACTCCTCAATTTGATCAGTCATTATTGAATTTATGAGCACCTCCTCTATTTTCCCAAGTTTTGACCCTAGAACAATGCTATGGCTAATATGGTTTCATCTAAGTTCACGGACTGAGGAGCATTTAACAGTGGAAGGAAAGGAACTCACAACAATGATAAAGGGCTTCGTTCCACAGGATTCATTTTACCTGAAGATAACTCCTATATGACATTTCACAATAGAAAGTAATGCAGATAACACATGCAATGGTCAGAAAAACCTTTGACCTCCAAGGCCCTCTCCTCTGTGATGATCTGCTGGGAACTAAGCCCTAAGCCCAAGCAGGGAGTAATGATCTCTCTCCTAAATTGGAGAAGATCAAGAAATCCAGACCAGAGAAGCGTCTTCTAGCTCAGACACAGCGACCTAGCGCTGTCCCCTTCTCCACAGGACAGTGGAAGGAAGTGTCAGGGCACCTGTGAGTTCCCGACCAGGAGGGCCCTGTCCCGAGCCTTCCGCCCAGGAGGCAGGTATTTTATCTGTCTCCTACCTATCCCCAGGCAGTTCCTGGCTCTCATGGCTTCCCTGCTAATGCAGCAGAAGCAGTCTCCCTTCCCTGGTGAATGTTCCCTTAATGCAGCCAACACTGCCCTAGCTCAGGGTTCCAGCCTCCTCACCACCAAAAGGACTTTTATTCTTTCTGATCACCTTGGAGCTCTGACCAATACATTGAATTTGTAACTTAGAGTAGTTTTCTCTTTCTTTTCCCCAAAACCTGAACAGTCTCCCAGTGATTAAGGCTTGACTATACCAGCCCCACCTAAGTGCCCTACCTTTCCAGGAACTCCAAAACACTCACTGATAAGGAGGCTGGTGAGTCCCAGGAGCCCAGTGGTCCAGCAGAGAGGCTGTTCCTCAGAGCAGGGACCCAAAGACATCTGCCTGCTGGCCTGTTCAACAGCAGAGGAAACATCTGAGGGGAGGGGTGAGAGAGAAGGACAAGTGTGAGTAGCCCTCACACACTCTTCCCCTCAAGAGGGAGCTAGCAAGTTCCTACAGAGGAGACAGCACAACAGGTCAGGTAAACCCATTTGGCTCTTCTGTCTCATCCCAGCACCCACAGTGCTGTGCACACTGAGTAGTTGCAGATGATATAAATGTTCCACCTCGCTCTCTGATGCTCCTGGTGCTGTATCAGGCGTGCCCCTCTCCAGGGCACAGCCAGTTGCCATTCCTACACCCACACTCTTCTGCCCCTCACCTGCTTCCCTGAGTCCCCAGCTCTGGCCCTGTTGTCCTTGGTCCCCAGTGTCAGCCTATAGTCAGACACAGAAATCACACTATTACACAACGAACCTCTGGATATCAGTGGATGGCACCTGTCCCTACAACATGTAATAAATCAAACTTCTTTACTCAATTTTTTAAAATTTCAGCTGTCAGTCACTCAAAATGCTTGGGCAAATGAACAATGCTTTTTATAGAGAATGAACTCCCCATATTCCCAGTGCAAATATTGGCATTTACCGTCTGCTGGTGCCACAGTGTTTCTCAGCTGCCGCTAATGCTGATCATCCTCTGTACACTCTCAAGGCAAAGTCAAACAGAGGCTGACAGGCTCTTGGCTGGATTGGCCCATGACTTTCCCTAAAGCTTCTGCCAGCCCTGCTCCTGTTCTCTCAGAGGGACACTAGAGAGAACTGCACAAACCCTCTGGCCACAGCCTCGGCTGCCTCCAACTCATCAACTCCTGTGACCAAACATCTCCCACTAGGACCCGCCTCCAACATTGGGAATTATGTTTTAACAACACATTTGGAGGGGAAAAGCATCCACATGATGTCAGACCTCAAGTTGTTTCCATACCTTTGCTATTGTAAAAGGTGTTTCGATAAACATGAAAGTGCATATGTCGCCTTTAGATGCTGATTTCATTTTCACTGGATATATGCCCAAAAGAAAAATTGTGTGTCGCTTTTTTAACAGCTTTATTGAGATATAACTTCATTTAAGTGTACAATTCCATGGCTTTTAGTCTATTAACAGACTTGTGCAACCCAAGAGAAATGAAAATACTTCCACTCAAAAACTTGTACACAAATGTTCATAGCAGTGTTAGTCACAATAGCCAAGAGGTGGAAACAACTCAAATGTTCATCAATGGATAGTTTTATTTTTTGATATTTGAGGAACCTTCATACTATTTCCCATAATGGCTGTAAATTTACTTTCTTAAAAGCATCCACAGGTTCCTTTTTCTCCATAACCTCACTAACACATTTTAGTCCTTGTCTTTTATATAATAGACATCCAAAAGATATGAAACAATAACTTATTGTGATTTTGATTTGTATTTCCATTACAATGAGCCATATTGAGCATTTTATCAGATATTAGTTGGCCATTTGCATGCCTTTTTTGGAAAAGTGCCTATTCAGGTCCTATGCTCAATTTTAAAAATTTTATTTATCTTCTTAAATTTTTTTTTTTCATTTAAAGATGTGGGGTACAATTCAGGGTTAGGTATTATCTCAGTTCTGGAATCTTTATCCTTTTTCATTGGTCTGTATGCTTGTTCTTGTATCACAATACCAGGCTGTTTTGATTATTTCAGCTTTATAATAAAGTTTAAAGTCGGGAGTGTGATACCTCCTACCTTGCTTTTTTTTTTTTTGCTGAGGATTGTTTTGGCTATTCGTGGTAGTTTATGTTTCCATATGAATTCCTGTACTGTTGTTTTCAGGTCTAAGATGAATGTTGCTAGTAATTTAATGAGTATGGTGTTAAATCTGTAGATTGCCTTGGGTAGGATGGACATCTTAATAATGTTGAATCTTCCAATCCATTAGCATGGAATATTTTTCCATTTGTTTGTTTGATCTTTGATTCCCTTGAGCAGTGTTTTGAAGTTTTTGTTGTAAAGGACTTTCACAACTCTCGTTAGGAAGATGTCTAAGTAATTGATCTTTTTGTGTGTGACAGTTGTGAATGGAATTGTGCTTTTTATTTGGGTTTCTGTTTGTTTATTGTTGGTGTACAGAAATGCTACTGTCTTTTGCACATTTATTTTATGCCCCAAGACTTTCCCAAAATCCTTCATCAGTGCAAGGTTTTTAACAGACTCTCTTGGGTTTTTAAGGTATAGCATCATGTTGTCTGCAAAGGGACATAACTTGACTTCCTCTTTTCCTATTTGGATACTCCCGATCTCCTTATCTTGTCTTAATGCTCTAACTAGGATTTCCAAAACCATGTTGAAAAGGAGAGGTGAGAGTGGACATCTTTGTCTTTTTCCAGTTTTCAGGGGAAATGGCTCAAATTTCCATCTATTTAGCAGTTTGCTGGCTGTGTGTTTCTCATAGCTCTCTCTTACTATTGTGAGGTATGTCCTAGGCAGGTTATGTGATGTCAGAAAGTCCTCCATTTCCTTTAGGTTTTCAAGTTTGTTTCCATACAAATGTACATAGTGGTTTCTGATACTCTTTTGTATTTCTTAGGGGTCAGTTGTGACTTCATCTTTTGCACTTCTGATTGTGTTTTTGGCACTTTTCCTTCTTTTTCATGGTCAGTCTAGCTAGGGAACCATCAGTCTTGTTTATCCTTTCCAAGAACCAGCTTCTTGTTTCACTGATTTTTTGTATTATCTTTTTGTCTTCTATGTCCCAAATTTGAACTTTTATTTTGGTCATCTGGATTTTCCTCCTGAAGTTAGGGTTTTGGTGGTCTTGCTTTTCCAGCTTTCTTAGGTTATCTGTTAGGTTGTTAATTTGTGATTTTTCCATTTTCTTCATGTGTGTTCATACAGATATGAATTCCCCTCTCAGTACTATTTTTATGGTATCCCAGAGGTTTTGGAAAGATTGTTTTAAATTTTGTTTCCAAGTATCTTTTAATCTCTGTTTTGATTTCCATGTTGACCCAGGAGTTGCTTAGCATCATGCTGTTTAGTGTCCATGTCTTTTTGGGTTTGGAGGGAACTTTGTTGGTGTTGATATGTATTTTCATTCCACTGTGGTCTGAGAAGATGCATGGCAGGATTTCAATCTTATGAAATCTGCTTATGCATGATTTAAGCTGAGGAAGTGGTTGATCTTAGAGTGCATTCCAGGTGGTGAGTAGAAAGTATATTCTGTGGTTGTTGGGTGGAGTGTTCTGGAGGTATCAATTAAGTTAATTTGCTCAAGTGTCACATCGAGGTTCCAATTCTCCTTGTTGATTTTTTGTCTTGATGATCTGTCTAGGGTTGTGACTGGGATATTTAAGTCCTCAGCTATGATACTGTTAGAATTTATGTCTTAAAGTTTACTTAGAAGTTGCTTTATGAAAGTTGGTGCCCCTATGTTGGGTGCATATATGTTTAGAATTGATATTTTTTTTTCATTAATCAGTATTTTTTATTATGGTTTTGTGGGGTACAGTTAAGGGTTAGGTGTACAATTACGTTTCATTCAGGAACCCTGTTGATAAGAGGTGTTTTCCCATCCCCCGACAGATATTTGCTACTGTTAATCCCATCCCCCTCCCCCCCCATAGTTTACCAGTACCATCATTCATTTTCTTATAGTATTGCATTGGATGTTCAAGGTCCATTATATGAGTGACAACATGTGATATTCGGATCTTTGTTTCTGTGAGTGGTCACTCAGTATTATAGACTCTAGTTCCATCCAGGTTGCAGCGAAATTCATGATTTTGTTCTTTTTTATGGCTGCGTAGTATTCCATCGTGTATATGTACCACATTTTTTTAATCCAGTCCTCTTTTGATGGGCAGCATGGTTGTTTCCGGGTTCTTGTTATTGTGAACAATGCTGCGATAAACATACGTGTGCAGGTATCTTTTTTATAGAGTGATTCGTGTTTTTCAGGGTATATTCCCAGTAGGGGGATTGCAGGGTCATATGAAAGGTCAATTTTTAGAGCTTTTAGGAATCGCCACACTGCTTTCCACAGAGGTTGCACTAGTTTACACTCCCACCAACAGTGTAGAAGTGTTCCCTTTTCACCACACCCTCTCCAGCAGCTGTTATTTTTTGAGTTGATAATTGCCATTCTGACTGGAGTTAGGTGATATCTCAGTGTGATTTTGATTTGCATCTCCCTGATGATTAGTGAGGTTGAGCATATCTTCATGTGTTTGTTGGCTGCTCGAATGTCTTCTTTTATGAAGTGTCTGTTCATATCTTTTGCCCATTTTATAATGGGGTTGCTTGTTTTCTTCTTTTCAGTACGTTTCAGTTCCTTGTAGACCCAGGATGTTAAGCCTTTGTCAGACTGAGAGTTGGCAAATACTTTTTCCCAGTCTGTAGGCTGTGTCCCTGCTCTCTTGATGGTTTCTTTGGCTTTGCAGAAGCTTGTCAGTTTAATAAGGTCCCATTTGTCTATCTTCTCTCTTAAGTCCTGTGGGTTTTGGGTTTTGTTCAGGAATTGGATGCCAGTTCCGATTTCCATGAGGGTATTTCCTTCCTTTTCTAAGGTTCTTATGGTTTGAGGTTTTACATTTAGGTCTCTGATCCATTTGGAGTTAACCTTTGCGCATGGGGATAGATAGGGGTCCTGTTTCAATCTTCTGCATGTGGTCAGCCAGTTTTCCCAGCACCATTTACTGAATAGGTTCTCCTCTCCCCATTGGTAGGTGGTGGGGGCTTTGTCGAAGATGAGTTGGTTGAGAAATTGAGGTTTTGCTTCTGGAATCTCAATTCTGTTCCATTGATCTATATGCCTGTTCCTATACCAATACCAAGCTGTTTTGATGATTGTAGCTTTATAATAAAGTTTGAAATCTGGTATTGTGATACCACCTGCTTTGTTTTTTTTTGCTGAGGATTGTTCTGGCTATTCTTGGACGTTTGTGTTTCCATATGAATTCTTGTGTTGTTTTTTCTAGGTCTGAGAAGAATGTTGTTGGTAATTTAATGGGTATTGCATTGAATTTGTAGATTGCCTTAGGTAAGATAAACATCTTCACAATGTTGATTCTTCCGATCCATGAGCATGGGATATTTTTCCACTTGTTTGTGTCAGCTTTGATTTCTTTGAGCAGTGTTTTGTAATTTTCATTGTAAAGATCTTTCATGTCTCTCGTTAGGAAGATGCCAAGGTATTTCATTTTTTTTGTGGCTATTGTGAATGGAACTGTGTTTTTTATTTGGGTTTTTGTTTGTTTATTATTGGTGTAGAGAAATGCGATTGTCTTTTGTACATTTATTTTGTATCCTGAGACTTTGCCAAAGGCTTTTATCAATGTAAGGAGGCCTTTGACAGATTCTCTTGGGTTTTCAAGGTACACCATCATATCATCTGCATACAGAGATAACTTGACTTCCTCTTTTCCTATTTGAATACCTCTGATTGCCTCCTCTTCTCTGATTGCTTTAGCCAGGACTTCCAATACTATGTTGAACAGGAGGGGAGAGAGTGGGCATCCTTGTCTAGTTCCAGTTTTCAGGGGAATTGGTTCCAATTTTTGTCCATTTAGGAGTATGCTGGCTGTGGGTTTCTTGTAGATGGCTTTTACTATTTTGAGGTATGTTCCCCGTATGCCTAGATGTTCAAGGGTTTTTATCAAGAAGGGGTGCTGGATTTTATCAAAACCTTTTTCTGCAGCTAGTGATATGATCTTGTGGTTTTTGTTTTGACATCTGTTGATGTATTTAATTACATTTATGGTTTTACGAATGTTGAACAGCCTTGCATGCCAGGAATGAAGCCTACTTGGTCATGGTGGATGATTTTTGAGATGTATTTCTGAATCCGGTTTGCTAGGATCTTGTTGAGAATTTTAGCATCTATGTTCATCAAAGATATTGGCCTGTAGTTCTCTTTCTTTGTTGGATCTTTACCTGGCTTGGGTATCAATGTGATGTTGGCTTCGTAAAATGATTTGGGGAGAGTTCCATCTTTTTCAATCACCTGGAATACCTTCAGTAGGATTGGTATCAGCTCCTCCTTGAATGTCTTGTAGAATTCTGCTGGTAAGCCATCTGGACCAGGGTTTTTGTTTGTAGGAAGTTTTCTTATTACATAGTCGATTTCCTTGATTGCTATTGGTCTATTTAGAGTCTGAATTTCTTCTTGTTCCAACCTAGGTAGGTTGTGTGATGTCAGAAAGATCTCCATTTCCTTAAGCTTTGCAAGTTTGTTTCCATACAAGTGTACGTAGTAGTCTCTAATGATCTTTTGTATATCTTCAAGGTCAGATGTGACTTCATCTTTTGTGTTTCTGATTATGCTTATTTGGTTTTTTTCTCATTTTTTCTTGGTCAGTCTAGCTAGGGGACCATCAATCTTGTTTACCCTTTCGAAGAACCAGCTTTTTGTTTCATTGGTATTTTGTATTATCTTTTTGTCTTCTATGTCCTGGATTTGGGCTTTTATTTTGGTGATGTGGATTCTTCTGCTGAAATTAGGGTTTTTGTGGTCTTGCTTTTCCAGCTTCTTTAGGTGGCTTGTTAGGTTGTGAATTTCTGTTCCTTCCATTTTCTTCATGTGTGTTTGTAGGGATATAAATTCCCCTCTTACTACAGCTTTCAGGGCATCCCAGAGATTCTGGTAAGATGTTTCTTCATTTTCATTTGTTTCCAGGAATCTTTTGATCCCTGTTTTGATTTTGTCGTTGACCTAGGAGTTGTTTAACATCATGCTGTTTAGTGTCCATGTCTTTGTGGGTTTTGGGGGGACTTTGTTGGTGTCAATGTTTATTTTTATTCCACTGTGGTCCGAGAAGGTGTTTGGTAGAATTTCGGTCCTTTTAAATTTGCTTATGCTTGATTTATGGCTGAGTATGTGGTCGGTCTTAGAATATGTTCCATGTGGTGATGAGTAGAATGTGTATTCTGTGGTCTTTGGATGGAGTGTTCTGTAGGTAACAATTAAGTCCATTTGGTCCAGAGTCACATTGAGCTTCCAGATCTCCTTGCTGAATTTTTTGTCCTGATGATCTGTCTAGGTTTGTGAGTGGGGTATTAAAGTCCCCAGTTATGATAGTGGTAGAGTCAATATTTTCTTTAGTTTTCCAAGAAGTTGCTTTATGAAAGTTGGCACACCTATGTTGGGTGCATATATGTTTAGGATAGATATTTCTTGTTGATGGATTGAGCCTTTTACATTATGCAGTGGCCTTCTGTATCTTTTTTGATTTTTAATTGCTCAAAGGGTATTTTGTCTGAAATTAAGATCACTACTCCTCCTTTCTTTTGTATTCCATTCACCTGAAAGTTTGTTTCCCATCCTCTTACTTTGAGTCTGTGGGTGTCCTTTCTAGTGAGGTGAGTCTCTTGAAGGCAATAGATTGTTGCCTGATGATATTTTATCCATTTTGCCATTCTATGTCTTTTCAGTGGTGCATTTAGTCCATTCACATTTAGACTAATAATTGAAATGCAAGAGTTGATCCCTGTCATAAGGTTCTTACAGAGTTGATCCTGTTTATTTGTTGTCTTTCTTTGGGTTTTGGAGTTGGTTCATGTGTGTTTTTAATCTTTTGCCTGTACTCTTGTGAAGAATGCTGTTGTTCTTTTATCCTTTTCTTCTGTGTTCAGTACTTTCTTAAGTGTTTCTTATAGAGGTTGTCTGGTGGTTCGTAGGTTCTTAGGGATTGGATGTCTGGAAAAGATTTCAATTCTCCCCCACTAAGGAAGCTTAGTTTGGCTGGGTAGGTTATTCTTGGTTGAAATTGTTTCTCTTTTAGAACTTTGAAGATAGAGCTCCAGGCTCTTCTGGCCTGAAGGGTTTCTGTGGATAAATCTGCTGCTATACGAATTGGTTTTCCCTGGTAGATAGTCTGACCTTTTTCTCTTGCTGCCTTTAGGATTTTTCCTTTCATAGCTACTTTGTTTAGGTGAATTATTAAGTGTCTGGGAGTTGGTCTTCTCGTTTGTTGTCTTGCAGGGGTTCTCTGAATCTCTTGTGTTTGAATTTTTTCATCCTTAATGAGATGAGGGAAATTTTCTTGAATGATTTCATGAAATGTTTGTTCCAGTGTGGCTTCTGTTTCTCTCTCTGCCTCAGGAAGCCCAATTACTCTTAGGCTTGGTCTCTTGAAGTGGTCATTCATCTCTTGCAGGTTTTGTTCTGTCTTTTTGAGCTTCTTTTCTATGCTTTTGACAGTTTGGGTTAGTTCTGTGTTTTGGTCTTCGAGCTCTGAGATTCTTTCTTCAGCTTGGCTGATTCTGCTTTCCATGCTTATTAGTCTGTTGTTCATTTCCATCACAGTATTCTTTACTGCTGTCATTTCTGACAATAGCTCCTTCCTATTTTCTTCTTGTCTCTCCTCAATTTTTTTAATTCTCTCCATTAATGTCTTGATGTCTGGGTTTGTTGCATGTAACCAGTCATTCTGGGGACTCTTCATTGTCTGTGTTCCAGAATCTGTTTTCTCAGTGTCTGATTTCCCAGGGGTCTATGTAGGACCTATATTCTTCTTTTGGTTTTTCTTCATTTGTGCGGTTTTTCCCCCTCTCTACTTTTTCCTTCCCTCCACGTCACCGTCTTCTTTAATTCTGTTATTCAGGGGTAAAGGGATTGGTTTTACTTCTGTTTGTTCAATCTCCTATTCTTTATGTATGTCCTCTTACTTTATTCAATTCTGAAGTTGCACTGTAGTTTGGATGTGGCCCTTTTTGCAGTTTTGAGATGTACTTAAGGGGAGAGCTGTGATTCAAAATCTGTCTGTAGGTCCTGGTATTCGCTGACAGGCGTGTGAATAATGTGGAACCCACCTCCCACTGTCCTGGAATCTGTCCGTGCAGTGGGGCTGTAGGTTTACTCCCTGAAATAAAATGTGGTTAGTAGAGGTGAGAGAATGGAGCAGATAGTGGGTTGAAGAGGGGAGTGGAGAGATAGAGGAGTAAGGGGGGAAACAAACGAGTGTGCCAACAAATAGAGAGAGAGGCCTATACTGAAACAGATAAAAACAATAGACCACAACTACAGTCGAACCAACTCTCATACAAACAAAAATAAAACATATAGTGATGCTAATATACAAGCTAACCAACCACCTTGTTAGTGTGCTGTTCCTCTATACAAAGATATGTTTTACAGAGAGAAGAAAAGAGAAGAAAAGGAAAAGGAAACAAGAAAAAAGGGAACAATACAGTAGGAATAGAATTAAGTCATTAAACTGATAGAATCAATGAAGCACACTCTGAGACCTTTCGTTTAAGTCCAATGTCCTTTCAGGTCTGATTTCTAGTTTTCTTTTCAAGCTGGTAAATTAGTTTGCAGTTAGAGTCAATTGCCCCTGATCTGCTGTGAAGGACAGTTCAGATTAACCTTCCTTCAGCAGTTTGCTCTATGTCTTTATCAAGCTTGTTTCTCCCGTTTCGGTGTTGTTACCTTGAATCACCAGCAGGTGGTGCTATCTCCAATGCTCGCCCCAGAGGTGGTGGGGCCGGACAGGAACAAGATGGCTGCCTGCCTCCGAGCAGGCAACAGGAGCCCCACGCTGGGCGGGCAGGACACTCTTGAATGCAGGATAGGTGGCAGCGATCCCAGCAGATCTTCCCTGAAGCGGTTCGTTGTGGATCTCCTCAGGCCGCGTGGTGCAATATGCTACCCCTCCCAGAGACCGCGGCGGCGGTGGCACCAGCGACGGCAGTGGCAGTGGTGGTGGGTGGAGGGGCGGCAGCGGCGGCGGCATGACTGTTTGGAATGCAGTCAAAACTGTCCAGTCGTTCCGATGGCAGCGGCCAAGCTCTGTCTGTAGAACAGGCTGCGATGCTGGGGTCCCCAGCCCCCCGGGGTGAGAGTCAGAGACCCACTGCAGATCTCCCTTGCAGAGGGCTTCAGACACCGGGTTGCCCTGTCGCCATCTTGCCGCATCCCCCAAGTTTGTTTCTTACAGTTCTGTTGGCTGGGAAATTCAAGGGCATGAAGCTGGCATCTGATGAGGGCCTCCCAGGCTGCCTTCACCGTCTGTGTGTCCCGCCGCGCTTTTGTTCAGCCGAGGGGCTGCTCTGCTGGCTTTGACCTCTGGGTGTGGGAGACCCAGCGGTTCCAAGGGTCTGTCTCCTCGGGGGAGCTCCCAGTCTTGTCCAGGATGATATTTCTTGTTGACGGATTGAACCTTTTATCATTATGTAGTGACACTTTGTATCTTTTTAAATTTTTGATAGCTTAAAGGGTATTTTGTTTGATACTAAGGTTGCAACTCCTGCTTTTTTGTATGTTCCATTCACCTGTAATTTTGTTTCCCCTCCTCTTACTTTGAGTCTGTGAGTGTCCTTTCTGTGAGTCAGAGGAGTCTCTTGGAGACAATATATGGTCGCCTCATGATATTTTATCCACTTTGCCATTCTATGTCTTTTCAGTGGTGCATTTAGTCCATTCACATTCAGGCTAATTATTGAAATGTGGGAGTTTAGTCCTGTCATGAGGTTCTTATAGAGTTTGTTGTTGTTGCTTTTTGTTTGTTGTCTTTCTTTTGATTTGGGGGTTATTCATGTGTGTTTTCAATCTTTTTCCTGCATTCTTGGGAAGGGTACTGTTGTTGTTGTTGTTTTTTCCTTTCTTCTGTGTTTAATACTTTCTTAAGCATTTCTTGTGGAGCCGGTCTAGAGGCAGCATAAGCTCTTATGGATTGAATGTCTGGGAAAGATTTAATTTCCCGTCACTGATGAAGCTTAACTTAGCTGGGTAGGTAATTCTTGGTTGAAATTTTTTATCTTTGAGAACTTTGAAGATTGGGCTCCAAGCTCTTCTAGTCTGAAGTGTTTCTGTAGATAAATCTGCTGCTATTCTAGTTGGTCTTCCACAGAAGGTATGCTGACATTTTTCTCTTGCTGCCTTTAGGATTTTTTCTTTTATAATTACTTTATGTAAGCGAATTGCTATGTGTCAAGGAGTTGGTCATCTTATTTGTTGTATTGCAGGGGTTCTCTGAATCTCTTGTGTTTGGATGCTCACATCACTGATGTGATGAGGGAAGTTTTCTTGGATAATTTCATGGAATATTTGTTTCAAGGTGGTCTCTGTCTCTCTATCTGCCTCAAGGATTCCAATTAATCTTAGGTATGGCCTCTTGAAGCAATCGGTCATCTCTTGGAGGTTTTGTTCTGTCTTTTTAAGTTTCTTTTCTATTTTTTGACAGTCTGGGTTAGTTCCATATTTTGGTCCTCAGCTCTGAGATTCTTTCTTCTGCTTGGCTAATTCTGCTTTCCATGCTTATCAGTTTGTTATTTATTTCATTCACTGTATTCTTTATTGCTGTTATCTCAGTTGTCAGCTCCTTAATTCTTCCCTCTTGTCTCTCCTCAATTCTATTTATTTTCTCTATTAATGTCTTAATATCTGGGTGTGTGGTTTGTGACCAGTCATTCTGATGACTCTTCAGTGTTTGTATTCTCAATGTCTGTATTCTCAATGTCTGACCTCCCAGTGGTCTGTGTATGACCCATACTTTTTCCTTTGGTTTTTCTTCCCCCCTCCCCTCTTTTCTTTTTCACCTCTTTGTTAATTCTGTTGTTCATTGATGGGGGATAGCTATTACTTCTGTTAATCTCAACCTCCTATTTTTCCTTATATGGATCCTCTGGCTTTGTTCAACTCTGAAGCTGGACTGTGAGCTGGGGTCTGTACTTTTTGTGGTTTTGAGATTTAATTGAAGGGATATCAGTGGTTCAGAAACTATCTGCAAATCCCAGTATCCTCTGACAGGTATGTGGGTCCACTGGAACCCACTTCCCACTGTCTTACAATCTTGCCATGCTGTGGGGGTATAAGTTTGCTTACTGAAAGCAAAATGAGGTAAGAAAAATGAAAAGAATGGAATAAGGAAGGAGGGAGACATGAGGAAAGTGGAGAGAGAGAAGAAGAAGAGGGAAAATAGACAGGCATACCAACTAACAAATGAAAAGAGACACAAACAGAGACAGAAAAGATTTCTAAAAACTAAAACATACAGGCAATCATTCAAACACACAAACTGATTAAAAAAAAAACCCTACTGATATAATCTCCCTCCAAAATGCCCATACACAAATAGGAAGTCTAAAAAAAAGCAACAAAATATCAGAAACAAAGTGAGTACAAAAACATAATCAAAAGAGAGAGAAAGAAGAAAACTAAAACAAACAAAAAATGAGCAAAACAAACAGACCAAAATAAAAGCTCACTCTTAGGTAATTCCTGTAAGTCCAACTTCCTTTCAGCTCTGATCTCCAGCCTCTCCCCTCTATTCTCAGTGCAGTCTAATAAGATTGATCTCAGCATGGGTCAGATGCCCCATGGACTCCTGTGGAAGGTGGGTGATCAGATCTGGATTCACCTGGCTTGCTGTCTGTTAAGTATCCCACTCAGATCTCACTTGTCTGTGTCCAAACCAGTATGGGGGAGGGACTTCTATCCCTCTGAGTTTGATGAGATTACCTCTAGGTCCAGGATAGAGGCTGGGTGGAGCTGGGCAGGGAAATGTAGGTCTCTGCCTGGTCCTGGGACAGAGAAAATGACTGCAGTTGGCATTTCCTCACTGGTGGTGTGTCTCCTCTCCAGCTCTCCCCAACCTTCTCTCTCTAGGAATCAGATCCAAGGCTCCAGCAGCTTTGCTGTCACAGGTGATGGTGTGGGCAAGGCACCAGGCAATGATAATTGACTGTATTCAGCAGAATCTTCTCAGGAGAGACCCAAGAACAGCAGATGATCCTGCTCCAATCTCAGGACAGTGGAGGATTGCAGTCACCTCTGAAGGAAAGCCCCAGGTGCATGAACTGGAGTCTCCCCTCAAATAGACTTTTGCTCACCCACTGACACACTCGTGCAGAGAGTCTTTATGGACACTTGCCTTTGCAGAGACTCTCACAGTCTGAGCATCATCATCTTGCTGGAAATCCTGCCCAATTTTTCACTATTTGTTTTGTTTGTTTGCTATTGTTATATATTGGTTTCATATTTTTGTTTTTGGCTATTACCCACTTGCCAGATGACTTGTGAATACTTTCTCCAAATATGTACGTTGTCTCTTCACTCTGCTGATAGCTTTCCTTGCTGAGTAGAAGCCTTATAGTTTAATATAATCTCAGTTGTTCATTTTTTCTCTTGATGCCTATGCTTTTGGTGTCACATCCAAAACATCATTGCCAAGACCAAATTCAGGTCATGCTTACCCTGTGTTTTTATAGAAGTTTTATGGCATTATATCTAACATTTAATACTTTAATCCATGTTGAGCTATTTTTTGTATACGAAATACTTTAATCCAAGTTATTCTGTATATGAGGTAAGATAAGTGCCCAATTTTTTCTTTTTCCATGTGGATATCTACTTTTCCCAACATCATTTGTTGAAGATACTGACCTTTCCCTATTGTGTATTCTTGACACCCCTGGCAAATATTACTTGAATTCATAAACACAGGTTTAGTTATAGGTCCCATATATGCCATTTCCATACTGTATTGATTATTTTAACTTTGTGATATGGATTGAAACAAAGAAGTGTAATGTCTCTAGATTTCTTCTTTTTGCTCAGATTGCTCTGGCTATTGGAGGTCTTCTATAATTCTATCAAATCTTAGGAATTTGAGAAACGACCTTGAAATTTTGATAGAGATTGAGACCACTTTTTTTAGAGAGTGAGACCTCTACTTCAATAAAAATAGGTTATATCATCTGCAAAGAGGGACAATTTGATTTCTTCTTATCCAATTTGAATATTTTCTACTTCTTCCTCTTGTCTGATAGTTCTGATTAGGACTTCCAGTACTAATGTAAGTAAGAGTGGTGAAATTGGACATCTTTTTCTTGTCCCTCAAAAAAACATTCTGTTTTCCCCAATTCATATGACGTTAGCTCTGGCTTTGCAGTATATGTTCATTATTATGGCGAACAATGGCCCTTTCAAACCTGATTTGTTAAGAATTTATTTCTTCATTTTATCATAAAGCATTGTTGAATTTTATCAAATAATTTTTTGCTTCTATTAAGATGATCATATATTATTCCCCTTCATTCTGCTGATGTGGTATATCATGTATTGATTTGCACATGCTGAACCATTCTTGCATGCCTGGAATGACTCTTACTTGATCCTGAATATTACCTTGTTGAAGTGTTTTCTTTTAATTCAATTTGCTAGTATTTTGTTGAGGAATTTTGCACATATGTTCATCAGGGGTATTGCCCTGTAATTTTTTTGTTGTTGTATCCTGGTCTGGTTTTGTTATCAGAGTAATGTTAATGCCATAGATTGAACTACGAATAATTTCCTTCTATGAAGTATTCACGGATAATTTTAGAACAATTTGTGCATGGGGGAGGGGGGTAATTCAGTAGTAAGACCATCCATTCCTGGGCTTTTTATTTTAGGAAGTCTTTATATTATTGATTCAATTTCATTACTTGTTATTGGTCTGATCAGGTTATCTATTTTTTCCTGGTTTGATTTTTGACATTGGATGTGTCCAGGAATTTATCCACTATTTCTAGTTTTTCCAATTTGCTAACATATAGTTATTCATAATAGCCTCTAATAAATTTTTGTATTTATGTGGTATCAACTGTCATATTTACTTAGTTTTTTTTATTTTCTTTCTTTTGGGGGTAATCTATCTAGCACTTTACCAATTTTATCTTTTCCAAAGACCAATTTTTCTTTCCTGCTGATGCTCTGTATTTTTTGTTTCTCTTTTTTTTGTTCTGTTCTGATATTTAATGTTTATTTCCCTCTACTAAATTGGGGTTTTGTTTGTTCTTGTTTGTCTAGTCCCTTAAGATTGACAGCTCAATTGCTTATTTGAAGTCTTTCAACTTCTTTCATGTAGGCATTTCTTGCTATAAACTTCCCTCTTAGCATTGTTTTTGTAGTATCCCATAGGTTTTGGTATGTTTTGTTTCCATTTTTATTTTTTTTTAATTTTATTCTTATTTTTTGGCCCACTGGTCATCTATGTGTATATTTTTTAAGTTCTATGTATTCATACAGTTCCCAAAGTTGTTCTTGTGTTTTATTTCTTTTTTTTTATTTCAAAATCGTGGGGAAAAATTCAGTGTTGGGTATCCAAATATTCACCATGCAGGTACCTTAGTTGATGAGGTGTGCCCCCCTCCTCAGGCAGATATAGACTACTATCAATCCCACCTACCTGCCCTCCCCCTGCCCCTGCAGTTTGACACTACTGTCAATCCTTTTCTTATAATAGTACGGTAGTTGTTGAGAGTTCACTTATGAGTGAGAACATGTGATACTCAGATCTTTGTTTCTGTGAAAGATCCCTCAGTATTGTAAACTCTAATTCCATCCAGGTTGCTGCGAAATTCAAGATTTTGTTCTTTATGGCTGCCTAATATTCCATTGTGCATATGTACCACATTTTTTTATCCAGTCCTCTTTTGATGGGCAGCACAGTTGATTCCATGTTCTTGTTATTGTGAATAATGCTGTGATAAACATACGTGTGCAGATATCCTTTTTTCTTTTTTTTTTTTTTTGAGTTGGAGTCTCACTCGGTAGCCCAAACTGGAGTGCAGTGGCCGCTTCCGGCCACGGCACCTCGACCTGCTGGGCTCCGGCGATCCTTCCACCTCAGCCTTCCAAGTAGCTGGAATTACAGGCATGCGCTACCATGCCCGTCTGATTTTTTGATTTATTGTAGAGATGAGGTCTCACTGCCCAGGCAGGTCTCGAACCCGCGGGCTCAGGCAATCCACTCACCTCAGCCTCCCAAAGGCGCGGGATTACAGGCTAAGCCACCGAGCCCGGCTGCAGATATCTTTTTTATAGAGTGATTTGAATTCTTCCTGGTATATTCCCAGTAGTAGGATTATAGGGTCATATGAAAGGTTGATTTTAGAACTTTCAGGAGTCGCCACACTGATTTCCACAGAGGCCGTACTAGTTTACACTCCCACCAACAGTGTAGAAGTGTTCCCTTTTCGCCACATTCTCTCCAGCATCTGTTATTTTTTGAATTATTGATGATGGCCACTCTGACTGCAGTTAGGTAGTATCTCAGTGTAGTTTTAATTTGCATCTTCTTGAAGACTAGTGAGGCTGAGCATTTTTTCCTGTATTTGTTGGCTGCTCTTCTGTCTTCTTTTGAGAAGTGTCTATTCATAGCTTTTGCCCACTTTGTGATAGGCAAAATATATGAATATTTTGTTTCCATTTTTGATTTGTTCCAAGAATAATTTTTTATTTTGTTATTATTTTTTTGGCCCAGTGATCATTTATTTGTATATTTTTTATGCTCTGTGTATTAATATAGTTCCCAAAGTTGTTCTTGTGTTTTACTTCTAGTTTCATCCTATTGTGGTATGAAAGGCTACTTGATAAGACTTCAGTTTTTCTCAATTTATTGGAACTTGTTTTGTGGCCTCATATATTGTCTATCCAGGAGAATGTTTAATGTGCTGATAAGAAGAATGTGTTGTCTGCAGCTATTTATGAAACATTCTGTCAATGTCTGTTAAGTCCATTTAGGTCTACAGTACAGATAAGGTCCAATGTTTATCTGCTGATTTTTCTTTCTAGATAATCTGTTCTTTACAGGTGAAATAGGTTTGTTTTACATATATTTATATAAAGGCATACATATATATTTTTTCAATATGTGTAGGGATACAAGTGGTTTTTGGTTAAATAAATGTATTTTATAGTGATTAATAACTCTGGACTATAAGTGTATTCATCACTTCCACTACACATTGTACCCAACAGGCAGTTTTTCATTCCTAACCACCCTCCTATTTTACCCTCTCTGAGCATACAATGTTCATTGTATCATTCCATATGCCTTTGGAGGTCCTTATATTAGTTCCCACTTATAAATGAGAACATATAGCTTTTGGTTTTTCATTTCTGCACTACTTCACTTAGGCTAATGGCCTCTTAATTCCATCCAAGTTGCTGCAAAACTTAATATTTCTCTTTTTTTTTGACAGAAGAGTATTCCATAGTAAATATATACCATATTTTCTTTATCCACTGACCAGTTGATGGACATTGAATTGTGCTGAAAATTTAAACTGTTTACATTTAAGGTGGTTGTTTTTAGTTGAGGACTTATACCTTCCATTTTCTTAAGTATTTTCTGATTGTCTTATCATTTCTTTCTTTCTCTCATATTGTTTTACTTTACAATTTGATATTTTATAGTTATCCCATTTGATTCTTTTCTAATAGTATATTTCTATTGTCTATTTCTCTACTCTGTTTCTGCTCTACCAGTAAGTTTTATACATTCATGCATTTTCAACATGGCAAATATTGTTTCATTTGAAGTTTTAGCAGTCTTTGGCCTAATGATAATGAATTTCCTCAGTTCTGACTTCTATGGGAAGGACATTATTTCTTATTAGATTGTTAGTTTTGCTAGGTATATTATTCTTGAATGACAGCTTCTTTCTTTCAGCACTTGAACATACGTCACACTGCTGAGTCTGGCCAGCATCATGATACTGCAGCATTCTCAGACTGAATGATGGAACTTGTGGAAGTTCTTCTGATTGCTTTCTTGGTTCTGTAAGAACAAAAGTCACCTCTAAATGAGAATGGGGAACAGGGATTGCAGATAAGGAAAGATGGAAAGACCAGCCTCGGTGGCCAGGAGAGTGGGAGAGTGAAGGAACTAGGGACACTTAGGAAGCCACAGCTCAAACAGAGGGTCCTAAAGAGGTCATGTATATAGTGATGTTGGCAATTTTGTGTTATTTTTACCAGTGATGCAGCATCATTGGGAAAGGAATGTGGCCATCTCTCAGGTACACCTAGACCCAGAAGCTCAGTCATACTTCCAACATGCTCTTCATCTCTCATTTCTTGACTTTGCCTCATTCTTGTGCAAACCTGCTGCAAAACCTATGCAAACCCCTGCCTGTTTCTCAGAAGTGTGGGGGGGAAGTGTGGCCACATACAAAACCTCACTTGTGCATCTTGAACACCCAGGCACCCAAAGAGAGAGGGTCTTCCCTTTCTCACTTACCAAATCCCTGACTAATGACTCTGACATGGCTTAAATCAGGTGGACAAAACTACACTAGTCACTTAAGGCTCAGAAAATGCAGAAGTACAGCAGGAAAGTTGCTAAAAATAGTCCAGGCAATAATGATAAAATGGGGGTGAGGATGAGGAAATTGTGTGGAAAGTGAGGGAGAGACACTTAGAGGGAAAGACTGGAATGAATGAATGAGAAGAGGATAAGATATACGAGAAGCCTTATGAAAGATAACCTAAAGGAAGATGAAAACTGGTTGCATGTCTGGGATAAAGGAAAGCAAGGAGTGAGAATGAGGGCAATGATGATTCCCTGAAGGCCCAACTCATGCCTTCACCTCTTCCATTCAGGAGAACTGCTGTGAGGAAATTGACTGCTTTGGATTTTATTTCTCCAACTGAACAATGTGTATTTGCTTTAAAGAGTTTTTGAAGACGGAAATGAGTGACTTATGTAAAGCCTACTGAATGATGTTATACATAATAATACAGAACAGGTCATGGTGGGTCACACCCGTAATACCAGTACTTTGAGGGGCCAATGTGGGAGGATTGCTTGAGATCAGAAGTTCATGACCAGCTTGGGCGGCATAATGTGACATCATCTCTACAAAATATTTTTTTAAATGAACCTGGCATGGTGGTGCATGCCTACAGTCCCAGCAACTCTGGAGGCAGAAGTAGATAGATTACCGGAGCCCAGAAAGTTGAAGCTGCAGTGAGCCATATTTGTGTCAGAGCATTCCAGCCTGGATGACAAAGTGAGACCCCAGCTCAATAATAATAACAATAATAATAATAAAACAAAGAGGAGTGACTTGAGAATGAGGGTGCCTATATTCATGACATGCCTTAATAGAAGGGAACTTGGAGAAGTTCTGAGAAGGGTGCAACTCCTCTCTGCAAGTGTTTTCTGCATCACAGGGAGGTCAGTGTCCATCATTCCACATCTTCCACCTCATCTAATATGTAGTTCCCCTTCCACCACCAGCTGTTTGATCTCCAATTAGCTCAGCCTGACTTGATGGCCCTGAGCTGGAGTCAGGGTCCTTGGAAGAGGAATAACAGGAGGGTATTCCCATATGAGTACTCCTGGATACCATGGGTCAGTGACCTTAGGGTAAAGAGATAAGATGTGGAATGTAGAACCATGTAGTGTTGCATTTAAGGCTTTGTTGTGCCAACAACTAGTTTGCATTATAGTCCTGCACCCAACAAAATGAGTGCAATCATACAGTCTAGTGTGTTCTTCTAAGAATTGCAATAAATAATATTTGAAAACTGTTTGGGACAAAAGCTGATTTATTTCAGGATCAGAAATCCTGGTCTTCTCCTTGTTTGTTCATTTGATTGTTTCTGCTCACAGTGGGGTGGGAACAGTCAATGAGAGGTCACACCTTACACTGCTTCAGTGCTGAAGGGCAATGATGCACAGTTAAGACCAGGCACCAGGGACTCTGTGAGGAGATGTTGTGTCTTGCTCCTTCCACTTTCTGCTCAACTTCGGGGGAACAGAGGGAGACAGGGCTTGGTTTTGGATCCTTCTCCTCCCACCCAGTAGACCAAGCAGCAGACTCTAGCATTACCTCTAATTGTCAACACTAAGCAGGGACTCTGCACAAGCCATTGCTTTCTTATGCCAGAGATGAGATAGCTGAGCTGAGCTAGAACAGAAATCAAGAGATCCTGGAATCCAGGCCACATATAAACCACAGCAGCACGTGGTACTAGAATCAGCCCATCTCTGAATCAGCACCTTTCTCTGGGACTCCCACGTTATCCCACAGGACCAATCCAGGAATCTCAGAGTTGTCCAAGGAGTGATGATAGGTCTGAAGTGGCAGAGACCATTTCTAAGTCTTTGAGGTTCAGGTAGACTGCAAGGAACAGAAAATGGAGGAGGCTTTATACAGGATAGTAGGATTCCAACAGAAAAAGATGGGAGCAAGGAATTTGCAGGGGAAACTGACATCCCAGGCAGAAAGACATAAGTGAGCAAAGTAAAGTCAACCAAAGGCTTAAGGCCAGCATGGCTGAACAGGCTGAGAGTCAGTAGAAAAGGATGAGGAAGGTTGGGCAGGGCTGGGTTAGACCTTCCACAAGATTCACCCTTTAGAGTCCACAGAGACCACACCACAGGGTAGGAGGACACGTACTTCAATCCTACCACAGGTGTCCATTTGCGGGCCAGGGAAGAACTGAGACAGTTTTCTAGAGAGACAACCTCTGACTTTGCTTCTCCTGGTATTCTCCAGGAAATGGAAGGCTGGGAAGGACCTGAGATGAAATAAGATTTTCATCCCACTCTCAGGAAGGCAGGTTTGGGGTTCACAGAGGAGGCTCGGGTTCAGACAAGTAACAGAGAGGGAGAGCTTGGGTTCAGACAAGTAGCAGAGAGGGAGAGCTCCAGGTGTGTGATGGTGCACTAGACACTCCCCCAACAATGCACACAGGAACATACATGCTGCAAATCCCAAGGGAGCCCTGCAAAAGGTCTGCAAAGGAAGCCTCAGGGCAATCCCATGTGGGCTTCCACCACCCATGCTGTCCCCAACTCAGCACCCAGAGGCCAGGTCTTAACTCCCTCTTATGGGGCACCATCAGCAACTCTGCACAGTTGGTATTCTCAAAAAGACCCACACCAGGGACATGGCAGAAATGGTGAGGACTTGTCACATTCAGACAGCCAGGGTCCCCTTGAGAAGGTTTCTGTAGGAGACGAGTTGGGAGATGTCACAATGTCAGAGAAGAAGCCCTCACCAGGAAGTATGAGGATCCTGAGCATGAGACCATCCTGGGGAGGTGAGCAGAGGAAGTGACAGGGCCATCTGTGCCCAGGCAGTTGTGGCCACAAACTCAGAGTTACACAGAACAGGGACAGCTGGGGCTGAAGCGGAAATGAGACTGGCAAGTATCTGCAGGCATCAGATCAGAACGCAGGTGTCCTGGAACTGCCAGACTCTCCCGCTTCCTCCAGTTAGATGATCTTCATGTTATAGGCTGGGTTATGGACATTAATGTAGACAGTGGCAAATGCCCCTTTTCTTCTAGTTGTTGCTCCCTGGTGCCTGGAATGACAGACAGAGGGCTCCTGGAGCATCTGGAGGTTAGAATTGATACAGAGGGACCCCCGGAGCCAGTGCCCACTGACATGCCTTGCTTATGATTTTTCCCAGTGCACTCAGCACTACATCAGCTCGATTTGTAAATTATCATAGTAAATACTGTTGATTGCCCAGAAACAGATGAGCAGGTTTGGGGCCAGAAATGGTAGATCCTGGAGTTGGAAGTCCAGGGCTGGACAGTTAGGAACTGGGAGTGTCCAGGCCATCAGTGCTCCCAGCCCTTACCTTGGCCATGCCTTCCGGATACTTTTGCTGTCTGAGATCCATACAGTTGATACCACCATCATCAACCCCTTGGTCCTCCTGCTTGCTAGCACCTGAGACATACACAGATAGCTTGAATCTGAATCTTGGGAGCCTGTATTCCTCCCCATTGCCATGAACCCCAAGCCCATGGCCACACCCACCATACCCTCTGCAGGGCTCACTCCCTTAAGGCAAAATTCAGGAGAGAGGGAGCCTAGATTCTAACGCGGGAGGGGAAGAACCCAGGCCTGAAAGGAGAAGTGCTACCTGCCTTTCCCTGTCTCCATCGTCTTATTCTCCTTCTTCCCACATGTGTCCTAATGAGACAGCCCAAATCCCAGAATCAACAGCACAGGCAAGATGACCCCAAAAATGTTTTGCAGAAGGAGAACGATATCCTCTCCATGTGAATCTGTTTGCCTCACTGTGTAAGGTAAATGAGAAAGAGGTTGAGAAGGAGAAAGGCTAAGGCAGAGAGAACTTGAGAGACCCAACACTAGGGGAGACAGAGGGAGAAAATGGGTGGCGACATGGGAGGGGTCTGGAGCAGAAACGGAAGAGGGAGAAGCATGGCAGGTCCATTCATTCAAGTGGTTACAGAGCTGCTGCCTGGAGCCAGGGACATGGAGATGAACAAGAACAGGTTTGCACCCATGAACAGCTCATTACCAGGAGGGAAGATAGAAAATACTAAACACCAGACAGAAGGATCGCAACTGCAAGAAAGTTTGACACCTTGCACCAGGTCCTCAGAAAGGGCCTCCCGGCAGAGGTGTTGGAAAAACTGTGTCTTGAGGGAGGTATGGGAATTCCCCATGTATTCGGGGTGGAGCATTTCAGGAAGGAGTAACAATGTGTCAGGAAATGACTATGTGAAAATGCCAGCCCTGGGAGTTTCCAGTTCTCCACTGATGCCTGGGAGGGACAGAGCAGGGAAGATCCTGAAAATGAGGGACAGAGGGAGGGAGGAGTCTGTGCCCAGAGGGTCCTGTGGTCCTACTGAGTGCCGAACTTTAGCTGAGACTCCAAGATGGGTGTGAGGAGGAGGTAACGGGTGTTTTTACGTAATGCTGACACCTCAGACCCTCCAGCAGTGTCTGGAGAAAGAATGAGAGAGAATGAATCTGCAGCAGGGGACCGAGTCAATCATTCATTCAAAGAAAAGTGGTTTTCAGAAAACTTTTCCAGAAGCAGTTTTGTAAAAGTATGTAGTTGAGGCCAGAAATGTGGGCTAAGGAGCTTCTGAGCCGTGAAGCCTAAGGATTGCAATTGGAGGTCAAATTTCACAGATGACATAGTGACACAATCCAATCTGCTTTTCCTAAGCCTACTCTGGATCCCCTGAGGAGGATGGATGGGCTGGGAGAGCTGCTGGAAGGCTGCTGCATAGGCCAGCAGGGACATGGTGGTAGGGAGGAGGGCATGCATGGGAGAGGCAGTGAAGGCAGAGCGAGGTGGTGGTGACTCCCAGACTTCTGTGGGAGGTGACCAGATGGAAGGTGGTGCTGATGCACATGGTGGGGAAGAAAGCGCACAATCCTCAGGCCCCAGAGCTACCTGACCTCCAGATGTCCCTCTTCTCCAAAAGCCTACACTCACTACTCACCTTGAGAACAGAATTTTTCAAGGACTTCTGTGGCATTTTTCTGGTCCATCTGGTTGCTGACCACATAGGTCAGGCTACCATTGTACAAGTTCAGGGGCAGGCTCACAGCCAGGGTCCAGGGATTGGGGGCAGGTACTGGTGTCCTTCTCTGCTCCAACTCCTTGGGAAGTCCCTGAGTCTTCCAAGTCACATTCAGGTCCTCTTTGGCCCCTGGAACCCTGCACTCCAGGGTGACATGGCACCAACCTGGTATGAAGGATGGTGACTTGGTCAGGATCTAAGGATGGGGCACAGGCTCTGGGGCAGGAGGGGACAAAAGAAAGGAACCACACATGTGTGGACAACATAACACTTCTCACTTTTTTATCACTTTCTCACAGAAGCATGGCAAGCTCTTTTATGAAAGTGGGTGCATATTATAGATAAATTACAATTTGACCAAAGATAATCACTGAGCAGCTGACAACAATGAGGGGAGCCCCTGAATTCAGCTCCATGTGGTTCCCCCACATGGAAAACGTCTTAAAAGTCTCCCTCCCTCCCAGAAAAATTCTGGTCTCAACCTTCTCAGGGTCCATTATATTCAAAAATTAGGGGCTTTCCTGGAGGGGAAGAGTTAGGGACAGAAGGGTTTGTCCTAATCAGGGTCCATCCTTGAGTCTCCAGCTCTGATGGTGACTGGGACTGCATTGCCCAGGTAGGGCAGGACATCAAGACAGCTCTAGGAGGTCAGAGAGAGCACCATGCTCCCAAAAGTGGACACATTTGAGGGAGATGCAGTGGTAACAACTAGGACTGACAAATCTGAGTGAGGTTAGGATGTGACACTAAACCTGTGGTACAGACAAGAGGAGAAGAGACAGGTTCATAGGCAGGTCCTAGAAATGACAGGAGACCCAAAGCTGCACAAGCCACTCTCTCCACAGCAGGAGGTTCCCTGTGCAGCAAGGAACCGTAGGAGGGAAAGAGTTGGCTAAACGGGTTTCCTAAAAAACATTGCAGTATAAACTCCTACACCTATGGAGGCTTTGAGGACTGGATTGTGGAGGTTTGAGTGAGTGAGGCTGGCCTGGAGATGGGGGTTAGTGGGAGGAGAGGGGTGGCATTACTTGATATACAAGGATTTCCAAGAGTGGTGGGCAGAACAGTGGTCCCAAACACGTCCACATTCTAACCATGGGAAACTGGGAAGAGTTTAGCATAAGTGGCATGGAGAATTCAACAGACAGATAAGATTAAGATTGCTAATTAGGTGACAACCTGAGAGATCATTCTGGATTACAGAGTGGGTTCAAGAATCACCAGGATCCTTAAAAGTGAAAGAGGGAGGCAGAGGGGTGTTGAGAGGGATGCAGTGTGAGAAGGACTCAATTCACCTTTGTTGGCTTTAAAGATGGAGGCAGGTGGCCACGAGCCAAGGGATGCTGACAGCCACGAGCAGGTGACAAAGGAAAGTAAAGAGTCTCCCTTGAAGCCTCCAGAAAGAACAACCCTGCCAACACTTTCATTATTGCCTAGAGGAACCTGTGTCAGACCTATGGCCAACAGCACAATGAAGCAAAAAATGTGTGTTTTTTCAAGCTACTAATTTCTGGTAATTTGTTGTGCCACTAATAGAAAATGACTACACAAATTATGGAGCATCATTTATATAAAGAACAATTATCATTATTAGAAAAATTACTAATTTACCAAATTTCCTTCCTCTTCCAAAACATTGAAGTGATTTTCTCCCTGGTGTGATTGCCTGCTCTCCATCTGTGCTGACCTCACTTGCCCGATTTTCAGGAGTGAAAATAGAGTCTGAAGGCTGGTGTCTGAATGGGATTCTGCAAAGTGAGGCCAATGGGACACTCCAGGCACAGAGGAAGAATGTAAGTCCAGGGATAGAGGAGAGGGTGTTACTTACCACCGACAGAGAGGTAGAACACCTGGATAAAGATTCTTCCTCCAGTTGAGGTGACTAGAGCCCAGTACTGCCCACTGTCCTCAGGTCTCAGGTTCTCAATCATCAGGGTCGTTTTGTTGGGCACATGGACCCTCTGCTGGAACTTGTCCTGGAGGCTGACCCAGGTTAGAGACTTGGGTCCCCTATAAATCTCCAACATCACCTGGATGTTTGACTCAGGGCCAAAGCTCCACACGACCTTCTCCATGTCATCTCCTGGAGCTACACCTGACTTATTAGAAACAGAAAACAAGACCAAGTCTCCTCGAATTCTCTTCAGAGGAACATAGATTCTAGAATTCTTCATTCCAGAGTCCTCTACTCTTGAACTCTGGGCCGCAGTGCTGTAGACACCTAGGGAATTTCAAAGAGGAAACGTATGTGTTTTGACGTTGAGGACAAATAAGAGTACCACAGAACTTCTTGTTTTAATGAAATTCATCCAAAATTCTCCCTTCAATCTAGGAATGAATCTGGTACAACAAATTTGAAACATATCTGGGATCAAGTCTTGGTTCTAGTGAAGGATGACCTTGAATAATTTACTCAGCCTGCCTAAGCTCCAGTTTCCTTACCTGCCCCATGATGAGAGATGAATCACATGAGATCATGGGTCAAAAGCCCCTGCATGTCTTGCACATGCTAAGTGCATGATGGTAGAAAGCAGCTACTAGAGGGACTCCCAAAGGTGCCTCCTTCCTCCTGCCCACACCTGTGTCAACTCCTCCCCTGGAGGGTGGGCTGAACCTAGTGACTTGCTTTTAACAAGCAAAATACAGCAAGTGTTTGGGTATCACATAAGGTGCCAGATTCTGCATGATGGTAACTTTTGACTCGCTCACTCTCTGTTTCTGTCTCTCTTGCTGGCTCTGCTGAAGCCAGCTGCCATGCTGGGAGCTCCTCTATGGAGACATCTACGTGGTAAAGAACCGAGGGTAGCCTCCAGCAGCACCTTCACTTCAGTTTATGAAAGGACCCGGGTAAACCAAACCTGCATCCTGACTCCAGCACTGTGGGACAGTGCATGGTATGTGTTAAGGCACTGAGTTCTGGGGTACATGTCTCACAACAGTAGGTAACAAAGACAGTAATAATGGACATTTTGCTTTACCTAAGAACTCACCCAGATAGCAGGCACAGCCCAACAAGGCTGAAGCCACAGGGACTGTAGGAGAGACCACCTTTCAGCTCCCAGGGCAGCCTTCTCATAGACCCAGAATGTTGGGCTACCTGTCCTTCCCAGCAATGAGCTCCACACTGCATTTCAGTACCCACATGGCCACCACACCACACACAACCTCCATGTGAAGTATCTTACAATCCAAAAGGTCTAGTTTCTCCTTCATTTCCCCAAAATGTGACCTACTCACACTACATTTTCATAACCAGGAAAGAGTACTTGAGAAAAAATTTTGAGGACCTCTTTTTAAGGTAGTATTTGTTTGTTGACTTCAAGGTGTATCTGCCAATATTTTTTAATAAAAAGGGGGAAATGTGGTACACATACACAATGGAATATTATGCATCATAAAAAAGGACAAAATTATGAACTTTGCAGCAACTTTGATGGAGTTAGAGGCTATAATATTGAGTGATCTTTCACAGAAGCAAAGAACTGATTATCACGTGTTCTCACTCATCAGTGGACCTTGAATAATTATCATAATACTATAAGAAAGGGATTGGCAGTAGTGGGAAACTGCCAGGGGAGGAGGGCACACCTCATCAACAAGGGTACTTGCAGAATGAATATCTGGACATCTTACCCTGAATTGTACCCCACATCTTTAAAATTAAAAATAAAAAAACAAATCTAGTCTCCACTTAGGTACCCCAGGATACATGAGAGGTTGTAGATATATTTATTGAAATTTCCCAATCAGGAGAGCATGAGGGAGAGGGGTAAAGAGAACTCTGTAATTAACTGAATTGTACCCTCAGGAAACATATGTTGTCCTAAACCCGGCACCATAGTAGGTAACCTTATTTGGAAATAGGGTCTTTGCAGATACATCGAGTTAAGATGAGGTCATGAGGGTGAACCCAAATCTAATATGGCCGATGTCCTTAAGAAAAGGGGAAATTTAGACATAGATGTGCCGACATGCACAGAGAGAAGATAATGAGAAGAGACACACAGAAAGCATACGTGAAAATGCAGGATTGGGCTGACGCAGTTACAACACAAGGAACACCACAAACTTCCAGCAAACACCAGTTACTAGAAAGGAACAAAGAAGGATTCCCCATGATGGACTGAATATGTATGTTCTTCCAAACTTTATATGTGTAAGCCATAATACCCAGTGTGGTTGTGTATAAAGATGAGGCCTCTGGTGAAGTAAGGTTAAATGAGATCATAAGTGTGGGTCCCTAATCCAGTAGGATTAATGTCCTTATAACAAGAGACACCAAAAGGTGAGTGAGTGAACTCTTTCATGTGCATATGTTGAGGAAATGTCGTTTGAAGACATAGAAGACAGTTTTCTGCAAACCCCAAAGAGAGTCCCACCAGAAAACTAATTGGCCATAACATATAATTTGGACTCCTAGCTTCCAGAACTATGAAAAAATAACTTTATATTAGGATTCCAGATGGACACCTAGGAACAGCTGACTGGCACCTCTTTCACAGAGCAAACCAGGGAAGAGAGCACCAGCAGTCAGAGATCCCCAGCAGTCATAGCAGGTTGAGACAGAGAAAGCACTCCACAGCCTGAAGAGGACCATTGGGATAGGTAGAGGTCAGGGAGAAGAGAGACCAAGTAGCTGACTTTGGAGCCAGGAAGCCCTTTCCTGGCTGGATATCAGGAACAGAGAGCAGCCTCTGAATGTAGGAAATGGTTAGTCCAGGATATTAGGACTCAGCGCTTGCTAGTTGCCATAGACTGGAGAGCCCCCACAAGCTGCATAGGACTCCAGTCTCAAGTGGGGAACAAGCTGTGTTTACCAGAGTTTCCAGAGCCTACATGGAGCTGGGAACCCATATGAACATTAAAGACTTATGCCCAAATCATACCTGATAATTTATTCCTTGCAGGCAGGGCATGACAGGCAGTTCCCAGGGCAGGAGAAGGCCCCAGCCCAGATGCCTTCACTTGCCCCAAGGACAGGTTCTGTCACTTTAGGAAGCTACATTTTGGGGCAAGCTGCAGTGAGAAATCCTGTTGCTAAAATGACTTTTGAGTTCTGAACACAGTCAGCCTGTATCAAAGGAAATGAATTCAGGAGCAGACCTATCATCCTGGAAACCCCTCTCTCCTGCATGAATCCTTCTGGGCAACAGACAGCGCTGCCATTCCTGCAGTGCTGCCACAGCAGACAGGAGGCCCATCACTCCTCCTGATCCCCATTGAGTGCTCAAAGCTGGAAACTAAAACACTGACCACCCGGATGTAGCTGGTGGGATAAACATAGCCGCGGAAAGAAACTTTGAGTTTTGAGCCCAGACAGCATCAGACAAGGGAAAGAAAGCCAGGGGCAATGGAGGGGATTATTGTTCTGGCAGTTCCTTTCTCCCTATGTGAACTCTTTTGTCATCATAATGGGTCCAGTCATCGCTGCAACATGGTCACAGTTACCAGGGGATCCATTTCCCACTGATGTAACCAATAGTGTCCACGGAGGGGTGCTGGAGAGTGGCCCAGTCTGATCTGAATGGAATCTTATCTTTAGTTTGTTTAAAGAAAAGCATTTCCAGCTAAGAATTCCCCATCCCACCAAGCTAAGCTTCATTAATGAACAAGAATTAAAATCCTTTCCAGACGTTCAATCCCTAAGAGAATACACCACCTCCAGACCAGCCCCTTAGAAGACACTTAAGAACTTGAGCAGTCATTTAACCTCTTTGTCTTCAGCTCCCTTATCTATGAAATGGAAATAATAATTACTAATTGAACCATTATTTTTATTTAAATGGAAAAATTATTCTACACAGTTTTCAATTTTTGATTGATATTAGCTATTGTCATTGTAAAATTGACTACTATTTGATCAACCTCGGGTCAAAACCAGATGTTCCCAGTCCCCAGGCTGATGTCCCCTCAGTGGTCTCCTACTGGGAACAGGGTTGAGTTCCAGGGAGACAGATTTCTTTGGTTCCCATTCCATGGGTGCCTCTACTTAGTTTGTGCATTTTCCCCTTTCTTTAGTGGGTTTCTTTGTAATATAAAATAGTTATGTATTACAATGAGCCAAAACAACTTTACAGGCTATGGAGCTGCTTCAAGTAGAAGTTTGAAGTATGTCCCCTCACAAAGGAAAGCACAGTAGATGATGTGCAATCTCCAGGCATCCATCTGTGCTCTTACAGGCAACACAGACCCTGCACACATGGGGCAGCTATGTGAAAACTCACTTCAGCACTTCTGATTCCCCTTTGAATCAGAAGTGACATCCTACTTGTTCCCACTGAAATAAGAGTATCCATTAACACCTTAGTCAGCCATCCCAATTCAGAGTTAATTACATGCTAAAATGCAATCCTCTTTTTAATTGTTTTATGCCTAGGCATGGTGGCTCACGCTGGTAATACTGGCACTTTGGGAGACTGTGGCAGGAGGATAGTTTGAGCTCAGGAATTCAAGGGCATCAAAGTAAGACCTCATCTTTATTTGCAGAAAAATAAAATAAATAAAATATACAACTTTTGGTACAACAATGGATATATAAGGGCTTTATTAAAAGTGGGGCTCAAAATATACCCTTTATTCCCAAAATGAAAATATAGGACAGTTGGACCTGCTAAGATAGTATTTAAACATCCAAAGGGGAACACCTTCTTACAGCATTTTCAAAGATAATTCTGGCCAAAACAATGTTTGTCTTTCTCCTTGACCACAATATTACAGAGGTCATCAAGAAACAAACTAGTACTTTCTGCTAAACAGACAGGAACTAAAAGGTCCAGCTGAGGCTTTTACTAGCGGCTTCTCAGAAGCACAGTTGAGCAGGCCTTCCTGAGTGCGGTTTGCAAACCACATTTCAACACACTATGGGGAAGGAGATGACATTCATCAGCCAGTGATCTGAAAGTACTGGGTCCCGAGACCTATCTCAGGAGCAGAGACAGAGAAATCAGAGGTTCAGATGGAGGAAGCTGGAAGAGGAGCACTCCCTTCCTTCCTAGGGGATGAGGAAATGGCCACAGGGACTGCCCGGGGTCTTCTCTCTGGAGGAGCCTAAACAGGCTCAGTGTCTATCAGTCCTTGTCAGGCCACAGAAATAAGACAGGACTAGACAGGCGACACAGAGGGGAGGACTAGACACAACCATAAGCGAGTCCTGTCTTTGTGAAGTCACCAAATCCAAGAATGTCTCACAAAGAAGCAGCCTTGGAAATGAGCTTCTCGATCCCCGGCTTTTTCAGAGAAAAGAACACCCTAGGAGGTAGACTTGTCTTGGCCACTCAGGAAAGAGCCAGATCTAGAGTCCAATTTCCTCTCCCAGCCCAGGGTTTCCGCTGCAGGACACTGCCCATGACTTCCTCCACCGTCTTCCCTCCATGGAACTCAGGCCCTCCCTGAATGGCTGTCATATCCCACCAGGGACTGAGTACCTGCTGAAGTCTTTGTCTCAACTTCTCTTGTCCAGGAAGAGGAAATCAAGTACTTCAAAGGACTTAGCAGAGCAGGGACTTCTGTCGAGAGATATTAAACAGCCAAGCTGGCCGATCTCCCCACTTTTTAGAACAGGGAAACAGAGAGACAGGAAGAAGCTCAGCCCTCAGGCTGCCAGGAAGGCTCTGCCCAGAAGGAGGATGATGACCACAGCTGGGAGGAAGATGAAGGATGAAAGAGAGAAGGAAGGTAGCAAGAGTTCTCTGATATACAAAAGATGCTCATCCTGAAGAAGAAGAAGAAAGAAACAAACCAGGGAGCATGTGGTAGATTATAAGATTGAGATAAACATTTATTTAAATCATATAAAACTTAAAACTCTGTAATCAACATGAAGTGTTCTCATTTATCTGGCATCTTACCCATCCCCACACTCACAACAAACATCGTACCCTCTTAGCTCATGAATGACATCCACACTACACGTCAGGTGCCATCTCCACTCCTCATGTCTCTGTCTGGACCCCACAACCCAAAGACCCTTTTTTCACCACCTCCATGTGGCAGATACAGAGTGGAGATCCAGCAAAGGCTGTTGTTATGGTGTGGGAACCACCTCAAGCAAGGACTGCAGTCAGGGGCAACTGCCTGGGACTCTGGGATTATAAAGGACCACCTTTCCTTCCATAGGTTCCCCTCCAGATACATGTCCAAAAAGGGTGAAAGAGCTTAAGAATCATCAGGACAAATTCTTCATCACCACCCTCACCACCACTCCTTCACCACCCATCACTCTCCCTAGGTTCAAAGTGAACTTGAACAGGGGACAATACAGATACCCAAGACAAATACATCCAACCATGGAACTTCAGGATTCCTGAAAGGACACAGAGCAATTGAGAGTGATGTCCATTCCAGGGACAGCCCATGACCAAACTCCACTGCAGGAAGTCTTGTCTTATTCAGTACCAAAGAGGTCAGGCCTAATGGGACAACCAGTTTCATTCCTTCCAGGTTCCTTTATGACTCTGAGAATCACCTTCTTTGGAAACAAATTGCCTATCCCTAAAATGAAAATTTCTAAGTTCTTTATTTTACTTTATTTAGTTTTTTCTTCCTTTCTCTTTCAATATTTTTCTTTCTTTCCTTTTCTTCCTTCCTTCTTTTCTTACTTTTTCCATTCTTTCTCTTCCTTAGTAATCTTCCAACTTTAGTACATAAGAAGAGAGTCCTATACAATTAAATGTATTTCTCCAATGTAAAGGTGACCTAACCCCCTCCTGTAGTAAAAATAATCATTCAAGAAATCACATTTTATAAGTGTTCGCTAATCCATTTGATATCGCGTAATTCTCTGCAAGTTCAAGTACTGGCTAGCATATTAAAATAAAAATATCATAACAATAAAAGCATTTGCCAAAATTCATGTTCACTGGGTCTTATTTTGTCATTCATTTTTATGTAATTTCACTCCCCATACAAGCATAATTGTTCATAACTTAATGAGTGTGCTGTGACTTACATTAGGACAAACTTTTAGTTTCCCCTTTTTGCTTCCCTCCTTGTGTTCTCTATTTTCTCTAATTCCATTTTTTCCTTCCCAATTACACACTCTCTTGCCTTCCAAGTTAGCCATCTACTGACTTCTTCCATATTTTTCACATATTCTTACAAATATGTGAGTGTAAACTCTTAAATTTTAGTAGCTGCATTTACCCTTTATAAACTAAGGATTTCAATGTACTCAGTTTCAAGAATAATGCTGATTGGAATTCAAGTATTTTATTTCATGAAACAGAAAATTCTTCCCTGACAGCTGAACTTTTTTTTTGGTTGTTTGTTTGTTTGTTTGTTTTTTGAGTTGGAGTCTCACTCTGTTCCCAGACTGGAGTGCAGTGGCCGCTCCGGCGATTCTTCCACCTCAGCCTTCCAAGTAGCTGGAACTGCAGGCACGCACTACCACGCCCGGCTAATTTTTTGATTCATTGTAGAGATAAGGTCTCGCCTGCCCAGGCGGGTCTCGAACCCTGGGCTCAGGCAATCCACTCACCTCAGCCTCTCAAAGGTGCGGGATTACAGGCTGAGCCACCGAGCCCGGCTGAACTTTTTTTTTTAACTTCACAATATTACATAGTACAAATACTCCTCAATTTAATTAATCATTCTTAAATTGGTGGGCACCTTCTCTATTTTCCCAAGGTTTGTCCCTAGAACAATGCTAATGTTAATATGATTTTATGTGAGGTCCATGGACTGAGCAGCATTTAACAGTGGAAGGAAGGAACTTATCACTGCAATGGTAAAGGGCTTCTTTTCATAGGACTCATTTCACACTAAGACAACTTTTATAGGACATTTTACAATAAAAAGTAATACAGATTACAAGTGCAATTGTAAGATGAACTTGAGACCACCAACGGTCCTCTCTTCTGTGATGACCTGCTGGGAGCTGAACCCCAAATCCAGGCAGGGAGTGACGTTCACTCTCCTTCTTCAGTGGAGAGACTCAAGAAACCCAGACCAGAGAATGTCTTCTAGCTCAGACACAGGGTCCTAGCTCTGTCCCTCCTCCACAGGCAGTGGAAGGATTTGTCAGGATACCTGTGAGTTCCAGGCCAGGAGGGCTCTGTCTCCAGCCTCCACCCAGGAGGCTGGTAATTTATCTTTCTCAGGCGTGCTTCCTTGGCAGCTCCAGGCTCTCGTGGCTTCCCCGCTAAAGTAACAGAAAAAGCCTCCACTCCCTGGTGAAGGTTCTCCTAATGTAACTGAGGTTGCCCTGGCTCAGAGTTCCAGCCATTTCTGCACCAAAAGGACTTTTCTTCTCACTAATCACCTTGGAGCATGGAACCAAATACACTGCATTTGTAACTTAACAGAGTCATTCTACCTTTCTTTTCCCCAAAGACATCAGGACCTGAACAGCACGCCTGGTAGTCAGAGACCAGCTATCAGCCTCACCCAATTTCCCTCCCTCCCCAGGAACCCTGAAACACTTACTGAGGAGGAGGCTGGTGAATCCCAGGAGCCCAGTGGCCCAGTAGAGGGGCCGGTCCTTGGAGCAGGGACCCATGGCCAGCTGCCTGCCGGCCTGTTCAGCTGCAAAAGAAACATCGGAGGGGAGGAGGCAAGAGAGAACAAGCGTGAGCAGAGCAACGCTCACACAGACTTCCCCCACAAGGCGGGGCTAGTGAGTTCCTACAGGGGGGCAGTCCAGCAGTCCAGAGAAACCCATTCGGCTCTTCCATCTCATTCCAGCACCGGAGTGCTGTTCACACTCAGTGACTAGTCACAGAAGAAATAAACGTGCTACCTCACTCTATGATGCTTGTGGCACTGTATTGGACCTGCCCCTCCCCGCGGGCAAGACAACTGGTGTTACCACATCCACCTTCCTCTTCCCCTCATCTGCTTCCCTGAGTTCCCTACTCTGTTGCTGGTGTCCCCTGGTCAGCATTTCAGCCTATAGTCAGACACACTAATCACATTATTACACAAGGTCTTCTGGATACCAGCGGATTTTCTCTGTCCCTATTCCCTGTAAAAAATCAAACTTCTTTTTTCATTTCTTAAAAATTTCAACTGTCAGTTACCCAAGAAGCTGTGAGCAAAAGAACAAAGCTCTTTACAGAGGATGAACTCCTCAAGTCGTCAATGCAAATATTGGCATTTTCCTTGGACTGGTGCCACTGTGTTTCTCAGCTGCCACTAATGCTGATCATCCTCTGTACACTCTCAAGCCAAAGCCAAGCAGAGGCTGGCAGGCTCTTGGCTGGATTGAATCATGCCTTTCCGTAAAGTCTCTGCCAGTCCTGTTCCTGCTGTCTCAGAGGGACACGGGAGAGAACTGCACACTCCCTCTGACCACAGCCTCAGCTGCCTCCAACTCACCACCTCCCAGGGCCCAAACAACTCCCACTAGGTCCCAACCACAACATTGTGAAAACATTTAAACATGACATTTGGAGGGAACAAACATCCAAACTATGTCAGATCTCAGTTGTTTCCGTTCCTTTGCTATTGTAAAAGATGCTTCAATAAACACGGGGGTGTCACTTTAAGATAGATGCTGATTTCATTTTCACTGAAGAGATGCCCAAAAGAAAAATTGTGAATAGTTTTTCTAACAGTTGTATTGAGATATAACTTCATTTAAAGTGTTTAAATATACTATAAGAAAATGACTGATGGTACTGGGAAATTATGGGGGGAGGGGGATGGGATTAACAGTAGCTAATATCTATCTGGGACTGGGAAAACACTTCTTATCAATAGGGTGCCTGAATGAAACGTAATTGTACACCTAACCCTTAACTGTACCCCACAAAACGATAATTAAAAATACTGATTAAAAAAATAAATAAAAATAAAGTGTTTAAATAACTTCATTTAAAGTGTACATTATTTTGTATGTGTCTCTTGGTTGCCCATATATCTTCTTTTGAGAAGTGTCTTTTCTTTTTTTTTTTTTTTTTGAGTTGAAGTCTCACTCTGTCACCCAGATGGAGTGCAGTGGCCACTCTGGGCCACCGCAACCTCGACCTGCAGGGCTCCGGCGATCCTTCCACCTCAGCCTTCCAAGTAGCTGGAGCTACAGGAGTGCATTACCACACCCAGCTAGTTTTTTATTTATTGTGGAGATGAGGTCTCGCCAAGTTGCCCAGGCGGGTCTGAACGCACGGGCTCAGGCAATTCACTCACCTCAGCCTCCCAAAGCGCGGGATTACAGTCTGAGCCACAAGCCCGGCTCTTTTTTTTAAACATATTTTTTATCTTAAAATTGTGGGGTACAGTTAAGGGTTAGGCATACAAATATGCATCATTCAGGCACCATTGTTGATATGGGGTGTCTCCCCATCTCCAGATGGATATTGACTATCACTCAGCTTCACTCATCATCAAAGAAATGCAAATCAAAACCACACTGAGATACCACCTAACCTCTGTAAGAATGGCCATCATTAAAAAAACAAACAACAACAGATGCTGGTGAGGATGTGGAGAAAAAGAAATGCTTCTACACTGCTGGTGGGAATGCAAACTTGTACAGCCACTTTGGAAGACAGTGTGGTGATTTCTGAAAGAACTAGAAGCTGACCTTCCATATGACCCAGCAATTCCCCTATTGGGAATATACCTGGAGGAACTCAAATTATTCTCCAAAAAAGATACTGCACACGTATGTTTGATGCAGCTCTATTCACAATAGCAAAAACATGGAGCCAACTCTGTTGCACATCAAAGCTGGAGTGGATTTTTTTAAAAGTGGTTTATCGCAGAGTTGTTCACAATAGCAAGAACCTGGAAACAACCATGCTGCCCATCAAAAGAGGACTGGATTAAAAAATGTGGTACATATACATGATGGAAAACTATGCGGCCATAAAAAAGAACAAAATCATGAATTTCGCAGCAACCTGGATGGAACTAGAGTCTATAATACTGAGTGACCTCTCACAGAAACAAAGATCTGAGTATCACATGTTCTCACTCATATAATGGACCTTGAACATCCAATGCAATACTATAAGAAATGACTTACGGTACTGGGAAACTATGGGGGAGGGAGATGGATTAACAGTAGCAAATCTGTCTGGATGGGAAACACTCTTATCAACAGAGTGCCTAAATGAAATGTACTTGTACACCTAACCCTTAACTGTACCCCACAAAACCATAATAAAAATATTATGAAAAAAAAGTGGTACATACACACAATGAAATATTATGCAGCCATAAAGAAGGACAAATATTTGGACTTTGCAGCAACTTGGTTGGATTTGGAGTCGATCATACTCAGTGATTTATCACAGAAACAAAGAACAGAGTTCCATCTGCTCTCACTCATAAGCAGAACTTGAATAATTATAATGCTATAAGAAAGTGATTGGCAGTAGTGGGAAACTGTCAGGGAACAGGGGTGGGACTGGCAGTTGAGGGAAACTGCTGGGGGAGGGAAGGGCATACCTCATCAACAAAGGTACCTGCATGATCAACGTTTATATACCTAACCCTGAATTGTACCCCACATCTTTATAATAACATTTTTTTAAAAAGAAAGAAAATAAATAAAGTGTACATTCAATGGCTTTTAGTCTATTAACAGACATGTACAACCCAAGAGAAATAAAAATACTTCCACACAAAAGCTCGTACGCAAATGTTCATAGCAGCATTACTCACAATAGCCAAGAGATGAAAACAACACAACTGTTCATTCATCAATGGAGAGTTTCATTTTTAGTTATTTGATGAACTTTCATACTGTTTTTCATAACGCTGTAGATTGCATTCTTAACAACAGCGCCCATGGGTTCCTTTTTCTCCATAACCTCACCAACACTTTTTATCACTTGCCTTTTTTATAATAGCCACCCTAATAGGTATGAAGCAATAACTTATTGTGATTTTGCATTGTATTTCCATTATAATTAGTCATATTGAGCACTTTTTCATATATTAGTTGGCCATCTGTATATCTTCTTTGGAAAAACATCTATTCAGGCCCTCTGCCCAACTTTTAACTATTTGTTTTCCTTGTTGGCTATTGTTTTATATGAGTTTCATATTTTTTTGCATAATAACCACTTGCCAGATGAGTTGCAAATATTTTCTCCAAATATGTAGGTTGTCTCTTTACTCTGTAGATAGTTTTTCTTGCTGGGTAGAAGCTTTATAGTTTAATATAACCCCAGTTGTTCATTTTCACTATTGATCCCTGTGCTTTCGGTGTCATATCCAAAGCATCATTGCCAAAACCAACCTCAAATAGCTTTTACTCTGTGTTGTTCTAGTAGTTTAATAGCTTTGTATCTAACCTTTAATACTTTAATGCATTTTGAGGTTTTTTTTTTAAATATGATGTAAGATAACAGTCCAATTTCATCCTTTTGCACGTGGATATTCACTTTTCCCAACACCATTCATTAAAGAGACTGACCTTTCCCTCTTGTGTAATCTTGACACTCTTGACAAATATTAGTTGTACTCATAAACACAGTTTTATTTCTAGGCCCCGTAATGCAATTTTCATACTGTATTATTATAGCTTTATTAACATTGTTTGAGACAAGGTAGTATAATGCCTCTAGATTTCTTCTTTTTGCTCAAAATTGTTTTGGCTATTGAAGGTCTTCTGTAATTCCATACAAATCTTAGGAATTTGCTTCTATTTCTGTGAGAAATATCCTTGAAGTTGTAATAGAGGTTGACATTTTTTTTTGTTAGAGAGTGAGACCCTTACTCAAAAAAATTTTTTAAAGGTTATGTCATCTGCAAAGAGGGATAATTTGATTTCTTCTTCTCCAATTTGAATATTTTTTATTTCTTCCTCTTGACTACCGCTCTGGCTCACTCATCATCATCTAACAGTTGTATTGAGATTTAACTTCATTTAAAGTATTTAAATAGCTTCATTTAAAGTGTACATTCTTTTGCATGGATTGCTTTGTCCAGGACTCACAATACTATGCTAGATAAGAATGATGAAAATGGGCATCATTTTTTTTGTTCTAGTGAAGAAACATTCTGTTTTCCCCCATTCAGTATGCTATTAGCTCTGGCTTTGCAGTATATGTTCTTTTATATGGTCCTGCAATGCCTGATTTATTGAGAATTTTTTATCATAAAGGGATGTCAAATTTTATCAAATGGTTTTATGCATTTACTGAGATGGTCATAAGTCCTTTCCCTTCATTCTGCTAATGCAATGTATCATGTATTGATTTGCACTAGTTGAGCAATCCTTACATGCCTGGGATGAATCCCACTGGATCCTCATGTGTTACCTAACAATTTTTTTTTCATATGCTAGTATTTTGTTGAGGATTTTTGCATGTATGTTCATCAGGGATATTGCCCTATATTTTTTGTTGTTCATACTCTGGTTTTGATATCAGAGAAATGGTAATGTTATTGGTTAAGTTAAGAATAATTTCCTTCTGTGAAATATTCAGGGATAGTTTGAAAAGAATGTGTGTGTATGTGTATGTGTGTGTGTGTGTGTGTGTGTGTGTGTGTGTGGTAAAATTTAGCAGTAAAATCATCCACTCCTGGACTTTTCATTGTTGAAAGATTTTATATTATTGATTCAATCTCATTACTTGCTATTGGTCCCATCAGGTTTTCTAATTTTTTACTGGTTCCCACACACATATTGTTCCTCTCGGGATCAATGCCTTCTCACAGAATACAGGCAGCTCCTTATACTAGTCTTGGGGTCTGCAAGGGCCAAGTGCCTCTTCCATGGCTAGGATTTCAGGATTCTGCAGTGGGAATATGAACAACTGAGGTTTCTCACCTATCTTTTCTCTGAAACTGAGACTTCTTTCTGGCTCTAAGCTGATTCTGGCCATGCAGACTGCTTCACTCCCCTCTCTTTCCATGCCTGAGGGGTTCTTTATTGCTCTTAAAGTAATTCCAATGTGGTATTTTAGATGCTTTGGTCCTTGTTCATGGAGGAGGGAGTGTCAGATGCCTGGGGTTGGCCATCTTGAGGTCCCCTTCTCAATTATATTATTTTTTTTACTCTTTATTCTGTTAAAGTGATGCATCATATTTATTGACTTGCTTATGTTACATATGTTGAACCATGCTTTTATCCCAGGAGTAAATTTCACCTGATCATGTGTACGTTAATGTGCTATCAAATTCCATTTGCCAGTATTTTTTCAGGCCTTGTACATTTAGAGTCATCAAGAACATTGGCCTATAATTTTCTCTTCTCAGAATGTCCTTGGGTGGTTTCAGTGTAAGGATAATGCTGACCTTATAAAAGGAGTTTTAAAAGTTCCTTCCTTCTCATTTTTTTGAAAGAATTTATAGATATTGAAGTTTGTCTTTCTTAAACGATTGGTAGAACTCACCATGAAGCTATCTCTTCCTTAGGTTTTATTTTTTGGGGGGAGGTATTACTGATTTAATCTTCTTAGGCATTATTGATCTGTTCACATTTTATAATTTTTTATGATTCAGTTTATTTCAGTTATATGTTTCTAAAAATTTATCTATTTCTTCCTAGATTATCCAAATTGTTGATTTATAGTTGTTCATCGTAGTCTGTTATTATCCTTTGTATTTCTGTGGTATGTGTTGTAATGTGTTCACTCACATTTCTAATGCTTTTTTTTTAGTTATCTCTCTTTTTGTCTTTGTTCAACTAGCCAAAAGTTCATCATCTTATCTTTCCAAAAGTAATCTCCAAGTTGTGTTGATCTTCTCTACTGTCTTTCTAGTCTCAATTGTGTTTTATTTTGTTCAGACTTTTAGCATGCCTTTCCTTCTACTAAATTTGAGGTTAGTTTATTCATCTTTTTCCAGTGCTTTGAGCTATAAAGTTAGATTGTTTATTTGAGATCTGTCACTTTCAGTCAGATAGGCATTTATTATTTTAATTACCCTCTTAGAATTTCTTTTCCATTTTTTCTTATGTTTTGATATGTTGTATTTCAATTTTCACTCAACTCAAGATACTTTCTTATTTCTTTCTTGGTGTATTCATAGAAACATCGGTTGTTCAGGAGTATGATGTTTGATTTCCACATGCTTGTGAATTTTCCAAAATCCCTCATGTAGAGACTTTTCATTTCATACCAATACAGTTGGGAAATATATTTGAAGTCATTTTAATCTTCTCAAATTTATTATGACTTGTTTGTGGCACAACATATGATTCACCCTGCAGAGCCAGGTGTGGTGGTTCATGCCTGTAATCCCAGCATGTTGGGAGGTCCAGGTGAGAGGACTGCTTGAGCCCAGGAGTTTGAGGCCAGCCCTAGAAAAAACAAAATTTTGTCTCTACAAAAAAAATTTTTAAAATTAGCCAAATGTTGTGGCATGCACTTGTAGTTCCAGGTACTCAGGAGACTGAGATGAAAGATCACGGCAGCCCAGGAGGTCGAGGCTACAGTGAGCTATAATCATGCCACTGCACTCCAGCCTGTGTGACAGAGTGAGACCCCAGTGGTGGCTAAAGCCTGTAATCCCAGCACTTTGGGAGGCCGAGGCAAGAGGATTGCCAGTACTCAGGGGTTTGAAACTGGTCTAAGCAACTTGGTGAGACCTCATCTCTACAATAAATCAAAAAATAAGCCAATTGTGGTAGCGCATGCCTGTCATCCCAACTATTTGAAAGGCTGAAGCAGAAGGATCGCCTAAGCCCAGCAGGAAAAGACTGTGGTGGATGTGTGTGCCGCTACACTTCAACCTGAGCAACAGAGTTAGATGAAAGAGAGAGAGAGAGAAGAAAGAAAGAAAGGAAGGAAGAAAAGGCAGTTACAGGTTTTTTAATTGACTAATGAAGGGCATAAACACCAGACTACAAACTGAATTCTAGGTTGCAAGGAGTCCATCAAGAATCTAGAGGGGTCTGCTTAGTGGACGGTGTGGGGCAGAGATGCAGTTATTCAGGTCTACAAAGTGAACTTGAGGGTGGTACAAGGTAGTGGTGATACATTTTTGCCTTCAAGTTATAGGCACCTTCTCCACAGATTGGAGATAAGTAAATAATATTATCACCACCTGCTGTAATTAATGCATCTCTTTGTCCACTGGGAAGTTTTCTACCTGCTCCCTGACCAACATCAAGGCTGAACTTTAGACTCTGAAGGGAAGCAACTGAGTTCATAATATGTACTGCACTATTCAGAGAGAAAATCCTGCTCCCAACCCCATGTGGAGGATGACGATGTTCTCTGGTACCAAGAATTCACCTTTAACACGTAATCTTCATGTTTTGGGATGACCTTAGTGATAATGCACACACAGTTGCATGGCTAGAGGCAGGGGGATGTGTGTGTGTCAGTGTGCCCTTTGCAGAGGGTAAGGATGAGGCATGATGATCTTGCCTAGCTCCCGCTGATTTCTGGGATCCTAGCTACTGCAAGTGGACTTGCAGGCTAAACTGAGGAGATAGAAAGGATAAGACATAGTTTTGTTTTGACTGCATTTAAAAATTGAGCAAATATTAGGGATGATGTAAGTGGTAGTTGAGGCAGGAAGGACAGAACTTGCTGTATACAAGGAGATTGTTTCCTATACCTCGTTTTAGGCCCGGCTGAATCATCTGAAACTACTGCAAACTTTCCCATGAGACAAAAGCCACTTTATTACTAGACAACACAAACAATGAGAGCTTCTGCTTTCATTGCCTATGGGAGAAGAGTGAAGCTTCCTTCTCTTCAAGTTCCCCATAATATAAAAAGAAAGATTGCATGCTGCAATAGAGTGTGACGAAGGGGAGTGGAGGGCATCAAAGGGGTACATTCACTGGCCTGGGGCTTGGAAGAGGGTGAGGATGGGGATGCCTGCTCCACATGCTGAGGTTGGGGTGGGGGAAGCTGAGAAAAAGTGTGGCATAGGAGGATGTGCTGCAATGTTCTCACCAATAAGGGCCAGACACAGAAAGAGTTTAACTCTTTTTTTTCTCTCTTATGATTGTGATGGTGAAATGAAACCATTGACTGTGGGGTGCTTAGCAATGGATCGGACCCACTTCAGGCACTTATCAACTGCCCTAGATGGCAGGAGAAAAAGAGCCAAGGATAAGGCATAGTTTCAGGATAAGGCCATTGACTGAGAGTGGGAGCAAGAAACAGGCTGGAAGACGAGGATAATGCAGTAGAGAACACATAGATATGATGCACCAGTGAATATGGCTGGTAGACACCTGAATGAAAGGTCTGATGCTAGATGGATGGTATGGAGTAGAGACACCGAATTAGGAATAAGCAGCACGTGAATGATCCTTGAAGCCAGGAAAGCAGATGTCCTAGTAAGTACTTTTATAACAACATGAAAATGAGATTATGACAAACACTTGGAAGCACCAAAATTTGAGGGAAGAGTGGAGGTGGAGAAGGAAGAGCCAGCAAAGAAACCCCAGAAGAAGAGCAGGGAAGAGGGGGAGACTTGGGAGTATGTGAGATCAGGGAAACCAAGAAAAAAAGAGTTTCAAAAAGGAGAACGGGGTCGATAGTACCAAATGCTGGCTGGTTGCTACACACCTGGTGGCACTTATGGGGTGCCTCTGGAGGAAGGCCTGGAACTGAGCATCTTGGAGTAAGTGTGGCAGTGTGGCTGTGATGTGGAAGATGAGCAAATACAATAATAGTCGGGGTGTGTTAAGGGGACATTAAGAAAGGAGAGTACTGAGAATGCATAAGTGCTACAGCAAAGGAGTGAGCAGGGCCAACAGAATATCCTACAGAAAGTGGAACCACATGAGAGAGCTACGTTATTAAAGCAGTGGGAGGAAAGGAACTTGAAGCACAGGTGAAGGTACTCACCTTAGACAATAGGATCACAATGTCTTATGTGGGGAAAGGAGAGAGTTAGGACAAAAGTAAATAAGTGCAGCCCACTGGGAAGTTTGTTGGTAGAAACTTGAAGTCATTATTCTCTGTTTCTTATTTTTCCCTGAAAAGAAGGAGACACCAAGATACTCAATTCCAGGCCTTCCTCCTGGAGAACTGCTTAAGTGTCACAGCAACCACCCAGCATTTGGAACTACTGACCCCTTTCTCCTTGAAACTCTTTCTTGGTTTCCCTGATCTCACATACTCCTGGGTCTCCCCCTCTCCCCTGTTCTTCTTCTGGGGCTCACTTGGCAAGAGTGATAATGTAGATGGTGTCTGCTCAGGGTACCATAAAAAACACCATAAGCTAGTAGGTTCAATGACAAAAATTTATTTTCTCACAATACTGAAGGCTGGAAGTCTGAGATCAGGGAGCCAGCATGGTAAGGTTCTGGTAAAGGCTGTCTTCCTGGCTTACAGGTCGCTGCCTTCTTACTATGTGCTTTCATGGGGGCAAGAGAGTGAACAGAGGTGGAGAGAGTGGAATCTTGATATCATCCCCTTATTATAAGGCACTAATCTCATCTTGAAGGCTCTACCCTCGGTACTTCATCTCAACTAATTTCTGGTCTCCAAGCACTATCACACTGGGATGTAGGAATCTAACATACGTGTTTTGGGGTGAAGCAATTCAGTCCATAGCAGAAGGAAGTCAGACCATGAGGGGCAGTTGACAGAATGATAAAGGTGTGGGTTCTGGATTCAAACTATCTGGATTTAAATTCTGGCTTTGATTCTTCCCAGCTGTGGGGACTTCGACAAACAATTTAGTCTTCCTATGTCACCTTTTTGGTCATCTGCAAATGGGTGTAATGACACACATCTCATAGTTTTCATGAGCATTGAATGTGGTAAAACATGATTAGCTCCAAGTTGGCCACTCTGGAGCAGCAGGTCAGTACTTCTCTCGCCTCACAAGATGGAGATTGGGGATCCAGCATCTGATTCACTGAGACACCTTGAACTCTCATGGATGGTCAATATATCAGCACTCAGAGGAAATCTCTCTGAGCTCAGAGAGACCAGAAAACAATAGCAGATGAGAGACTCCAGGCTCCCCACATCCTGCCCTGTTTCAGACTTGGACAAAAATAGTCTCTGCTCAGGAAAGCATAGGAATGAGTGATTTCAAAATGTTTTGATAATTCCATCCCCTTCCACTTGCATGCAAGCTGTTGGTCCCACAGCTTGCATGGAGGAGCTTTAGTTGGGACATAGCAAGGGACAACCAGACCCCAAGTGCAATTGGGATGGACTGCCCCTAGACACCACTACTGCCTTGGTGGCCTCTTCCCAATCAGGAAAGAGAAATCTGGCTAGCATGCCTAGCACTGAAAGTTAGTGGAGAAGTAGACCAGTGCCCTCATGCAAGCAAGGCAGAGAGTAGGGACTCAGTTTCCAATACACCCTGCACCCAAGAGAGGACTCTGTACAGAATTCCAGGTGCCCTACCTCAACCCTGTTTTAGCTTAGACAGAACTGGAAACTCTGATTGAACTGAAAACCAGTTTGCCTAGCTTAGCAGAGGGAGAGCAAGAACCTGCAATTACAGTGTCCTACCACAAACTGGATCAAGCAGCAGAAGTGAATGCTTCTCTCTCTCTCTCTCTCTCTCTCTCTCTCTCTCTCTCTCTCTCTCCTCTCTCTTTCTCTCTCTCTCTCCTCTCTCTCACCTCTCTCTCTCCTCTCTCTCACCTCTCTCTCTCCTCTCTCTCTCTCCATCTCTTCTCTTTCTCTCCCCCCCCTCTGTCTCTCCCCAAGTAACAGGATTATAGAGAAAGAAAAGAAAAGAGATCTGTCACAAATGAGGAAAACTCAATGGAAAAACACAGGTACTGTCCAGATTCCTAAAGAAACAGTGCCCGTAAAAACAGCCATCACAACACAAACACTGGAAAACGCCCACAATGCTTTGCCTCAGATGAACTTACAGAATGATTGTGTAGTAAAAATGAAGCAAAATAAAGAGAAATAAGTGAAACAATGGAATTTTGAAGAGGTTGCCAATTTTAAGAGAGCCTATTCTGAACTAATGGAAATAAACAACTCAAAACTCAAAACAAATAAACTATTAAGCATAAGGAGCACAATTAACCAAGCAGAGGAATGAATTTCAGAGCTTGAAGACCAAAATATGGAATTTAATCAACCTGTTAAAAGCATAGGGGAAGAGGCTGAGGTGAGTATATTGTCTGAAACCACGGGTTTGAGACCAACCCGGGCAACTTGGTGAGACCTCATCTCTACAATAAAACAAAATTTTAAAAAATGCATAGGGAAAAAAACTCAACAAAAGGACTGAGCAAAGCCTCCAAGAGAGGTGTGATGTTTCAGGAAGCCTAACCTACATCTGATTGGTATCCCCGAAACAGAAATAGAAATGAAAGCACTTTAAAATTAGCATTCCATGAGGTCATCCAAGAAGGCTATCCTCATCTCAACAGAGAAGTGACCATTCAAGCACTAGAGATTCAGAGAACCTCTTCAAGGTGTCTTATGAGAAGACCAACCACAGACACATAGTAATTTGCCTACACAAAGGAGGTATGAAAGATAAAATCCTACACTCATAAGCTGACCCTGAACTTTTGCCATAATACTATAAGTAAGGAAATGGCAATAGCCAGAAACTGCTGGGGGACAGGGACCAAATAAGTAAAATAAAAAGGGACAGTCACTTTCACACAATCAATAGGGGAGACTTAAATACTTCACTAATAGCTCTAGATAGATCATCAAGGAAAGAAAATCAATAAGTAGATATGGAACCTCAACTCAACACATGACCAAATGGACTTAATAGACATCTACAAAACACTTCACCAAACAACTACAGAGTGTACATTCTGCTCATCAGCCCATGGAACTTACTCCAAGATTGATCACATTTTTGGACATAAATCATTCATGAACAAATTCCAAAAGATCAAAACCATACCATGCATCTTGTCAGATCACAGTGGAATGAAAATAAACATCACCACCAACATGATCCCCAGAACACACAAAAACATGGGCACTAAACAACACACTGCTGAATGACTTCTGGGTCAACATGGAAATTAAGATGTAAATAAAAAGATTCCTGGAAACAAGTGAGAACAAAATCACCACTTATCAGAATCTCTACGATGCCATGAAATCAGTATCATGAGAAAAATTCATAGCATCACACACACACACATCAAGATAACAAATATCACATGTAAACAGCCTAACATCACATCTAAGGGAGCTGGAAAGACAAGACCACCAAAATTCCAACTTCAGCAGAAGAATCCAGATCATGATGGTAAAGTCACAGCTGCAGGGCACAGAAGATAAAAATATCCTAGAAAAAAATCAACAAGATGAAGCTAATTCTCTGAAAGGATAAATAAGATCCGTGGACCCCTAGACAGTTGACTATAAAAAAAATAGAAAGTCCAGACAAACAAATTAGATACACAAAAGGCAAAATTACAACTGACCCTTAAGACATTCAAAAGATTATCAAAGATTACTATAAAAATCTGCATGCAAATAAACTAGAAAGCCTAAAGGAGATGGAGGACTTTCTGACATCAAACAACCTACCAAGTCTGAAACAAGATGAAATCAAAATTCTAAACAGACCAGTAACAATCTAGGAAATCTACACAGTCATTTAAAAATCTAAAAAAACTCTAAACAGACCAGCAACAATCTAGGAAATCTACCCAGTCATAAAAAAATCTACCTACCAAAAAAGCCCCAGACCCAATGGCTTCCCAGATGAATATTATAAGTCATAGAAGGATGAACTGGTAGCAATCTTCCTGAAAGTTTTCAAGACAATCCAGAAAGAGGGAATGCTCCCCAACTCCTTTTGTAAAGCTAACATCATACCGATACCCAAATCTAGCAAAGACCCAACAAGAAAAGAGAATTACAGACCAATCTCCTTGATGAACACACATGCAAAAACCCTAAATGCCTTTCAGGCAAATAGGATCCAACAACACATCTCAGGGATCATCCACCATGACCAATTGGGCTTCATTCCTGGGATGCAAACTGGTTCAATATTCACAAGACCATAAACATAATTCAGAAGATTAACAGATATAAAACCAAGAACCACACATAATTAGATGCAGAAGAAGTATTTGACAAAATCCAGCATCTGTTCTGGAAAAAAATTTTGAGCATCTAGACACTGAAGAGACATTCCTCAAAACAATGAAAGCCATCTATAATAAACCTACAGCCAACAGTTTGATCAATGGGCAGAAATTGGAAGCATTCTCCCTGAGAACAGGAACTAGACAAGGATACCCACTCTCACTCTTCCTGTTCAATATAGTATTGAAAGTCTTAGCCAGAGCAATGGGGCAAGAGAAGGAAATCAGGAAGAGGAATTCAATCCACCTCTCTTTGCAGACAATGTAATCTTATATCTTGAAAATCCTAGGGAAGCTATCACAAACCTCTTCACACTGATCATCGATTTTAGTAAAGTCTCAGGGTACAAAAGTCAACATGCAAAAGACAGTTGCATTTCTATATACTACCGACAAGCAGACAGAGTCTTAAATTAAAAGCACAATCCCATTCACAGCCACACACACAAAAAAGAAATACCTTGACATCTACCTAATCAGAGAAGCGAGAGACGTTTACAATGAGAAAAACAAAATGTTGCTCAAAGAAATAAAAAATGACACACAAAAAAATGGAAAAACATCCCATGCTCATGGATCAGAAGAATTAATATTGTCAACATTCCCATCCTACCAAGGGTAATATGCAGATTCAATGCAATACCCATCAAATTACCAATATCATTTTTCTCAGACCAGAAAACAATAATACAGAAAATCATACGGAAACACAAAAGAGCACCAGTAGCCAAATCAGTCCTCAGCACAAGGAACAAAGTGAGATGTATCACACATCCAGAATTTAAACTTTAATGCAAGGCAACAGTAACCAAACAGCCTAGAACTGGTATGAGAATAGACACATAGAACAAGGTAGAGAGTATAAAAGCATAAACCCAATCTCTCAACCAAGTCATCTTTGACAAAGCCACCAATTACAAACACTGGGGAAAGGAGACCATAGGTACCAAATTGTGCTGGGAAAACTGGTTGACCACATGCAGAAGAATGAAACAGGAGCCCTACATGTCACCATATACAAAAATCCACTATAAATGAATCAAAGACCTAAATATAAAGCCTCAAACTATAAGAATCCTAGAAGATACCATGGGAAACACTCTTAGGCACATTAGAGAAGGCAATACTTCTTTTTTAATTTTTAAATGCGTTTATTTATATATTGACTATATTACAAGTAATTAATGGCATATATAAAATTTACTAGTGTACATATTTCCAGAGAAATGAAGAAAATACCAAGCTATTCTCAAACATTTTAAAAGCATTGCACTGTTCATGAGCTGACAGTGAAGTTGATTATAAATATCTTTTGTTTATTTTTTGCTTGTTTATTTTTAAATTTCTTATTTTAAGGATGGAGTGTACAATTCAGGGTTAGGTACACAAATGTTCATTATGCAGGTACTCTTGTTGATGAGATGTGCTCCCCCTCCCCTGACAGTTTCCCACTACTACCATCCCGCACCTCTCCTCTCCTGGCAGTTTCCCACTCTGCCAATCCTTTTCTTATAGTATTTTGATAATTACTGAAGGTCCACTTATGAGTGAGAATATGCGATACTCAATTCTTTGTTTCTGTAATATATCACTCAATATTATAGACTCTAAGGACATCCAAGTTGCTGAAAAGTTCATAATTTTGTCCTTTATGGCTACGTAATATGCCATTTTGTATATGTACCACATTTTTTTCATCTTGTCTTCTTTTGATGGTAACATGGTTGGTTTCATGTTTTTGCTATTGTGATGCAATAAACATGAATGTACAAGTATCTTTTTCATAGAGTGATTTGAATTCCTCCAGGTATATTCCCAGTAGGGAGATTGTGGGATTGTATGTATGAAAGGTTGATTTTTAGATCTTTTAGGAGTCACCAAACTGTTTTCCACAGAGGTTGTATTAGTTTATATTCCCACCAACAGTGTAGAAGTGTTCCCTTTTTCCCGGCATCCTCTCTAGCATCTATTGTTTTCTGAGTTATGGATGACCATCCTGACTAGAGTAAGGTGGTATCTCAGAGTGGTTGTAATTTGAATTTCTTTCATGACTAGTAAGGCTGAGCATTTTTTAATGTATCTGTTGGCTGCTCATATGTCTTCTTTTGAGAAGAGAGTATTCATATCTGTTGCCCACTTTGTAATGGGTCTGTTTGTTGTTTTCTTTTCAGTACATTTGAGTTCCCTGTAGATCCTAGATGTTAGGCCTTTGTCAATGTAATGTCAATGTACAACTCTTTCACTTCTTTGGTTAGGAAGATGCTAAGTTATTTCAATTTTTTGTGGCTACCGAGAATGGGATTGTGCTTTTTACTTGGGTTTCTGTCTGTTTATTGTTGGTGTATCGGAATGTGATGGTCTTTCGATGTTTATTGTATACCTGAGACTTTGCCAAAATCCTTTATCTGTGCAAAGAGGTTTTGTCAGATTCTCTTGGGATTGTGTCATACACAAAGAGGGATAACTTAACTTCCTCTTTTACTATTTGGATACCCTTGATTTCCTTCTCTTGTCTAACTGCTCTAGCTAGGGCTTCCAAAACAATGTTGAACAGGAGAGATGAAAGAGCATCCTTGTCTTGTTCCAGTTTTCAGGAAAATGGTTCCGATTTCTGTCTGTTCAGCAGTATGTTGGCTGTGGGCTTCTCATAGATGGCTCTTACCATTTTGAGGTATGCACCATCCAAGCCTAGGTGGTCAAGGGTTTTTATCAAGAAGGGATATGGTATTTAATCAAAAGCTTTCTCTGTATCAAATGATATAATCATATGATTCTTGTTTTTACATCTGTTTATATATTTAATTATGTTTATGGTCTTGCAGATATTGAACCAGCCCTGCATACTGGGGATAAAGCCTACTTGGTCATGGTGGATGACTTTTGAGATGTGTTGTTAATCTGGTTTGCCAGAATCTTGTTGAGAATTGTGTGCATCTATGTACATCAAAAATATTGGCTTTCAGTTGTCTTTCTTTGTTGGCTCTTTACCTGGTTTGGGTATCAATGTGAAATGAAACACCTTGGCATCTTCCTAACCAGAGATGTGAAAGACCTTTACAATGAAAACTACAAAACACTGCTCAAAGAAATGAAAGATGACACAAACAAGTGGAAAAATATTCCATGCTCATGGATTGGAAGAATCAATATTGTTAAGATGTCCATTTTACCTAATACAATCTATAGATTTAATGCAATACCCATCAAATTACCAGCAACATTCTTCTCAGACCTAGAAAAATAATACAGGAAATCATATGGAAACATAAAGACCAAGATTAGTCAATACAATCCTCAGTGAAAAATACATAGCAAGTGGTATCACACTCCCAGATTTTAAACTTTATTATAAAACTACAATAATCAAACAGCCTGGTATTGGTACAAGAACAGGCATATAGACCAATGGAATAGAATTGAGATTCCAAAAGCAAAACCTCAACTTCTCAACCAACTCATCTTTGACAAAACCTACACCACCCACTACTGGAGAAAAGAGAACCTATTCAATAAATGGTGCTGGGAAAACTGGCTGACCACATGTAGAAGATTCATACAGGACCCCTACCTATCCCTATACACAAACATTAACTATAAATGGATCAGAGGCCTAAATGTAAAACCTAGAACTATAAGAACCTTAGAAAATGCAGGAGACATACTTATAGAAGTTGGAACCGGCAACCAGTTCCTGATTAAAACCCAAAGTGCCCATGCCATAAGAGATAAGATAGACAAGTGGGACCTCATTAAGCTGAGAGGCTTCTGCATAGCCAAAGAAATGATCAAGAGAGCAGGGAGACTGCCTACAGACTGGGAAAAATATTTGCCATATCCATGTCTAACAAAGATCTAACATCATGGATCTACAAGGAACACAAATGCGATGAAAAAAACCCCAGCCCCATTACAAAGTGGGCAAAAGATATGAATAGACACTTTTCAAAAGAAGACATACAAGCAGCCAACAGACATGAACAAATGTTAAGATTCACTAGTCATCAAGGAGATGCAAATTAAAACTACATTGAGATAACACCTAACTCCAGTCAGAATGGCCGTCATCAATAACTAAAAAAATAACAGATGCTGGAGACAATGTGGTGAAAAGGGAACACTTCTATACTGTTGATGGGAGTGTAAACTAGTACAGCCTCTGTGGAAAACAGCGTGGCAATTCCTAAAAGTGCTAAAAATCAACCTTCCATAGACCCTGCAATCCCCCTACTAGGAATATACCAGGAAGAACTCAAATCACTCTATAAAAAAGATAGCTGAGCCAGGCTCAGTGGCTCAGCCTGTAATCCCTCACCTTTGGGAGGCTGAGGTGAGTGAATTGCCTGAGCCTGTGGGTTTGAGACCCGCCTGGACAGGCGAGACCTCATCTCTACAATAAATCAAAAAATCAGCCGGGCATGGTAGCGCATGCCTGTAATTCCAGCTACTTGGAAGGCTGAGGTGGAAGGATCGCCAGAGCTCAGCAGGTCGAGGCTGTGGCGGCCGGAAGGAGACACTGCACTCCAGTCTGGGTGACAGAGTGAGACTCCAACTCAAAAAAAAGATAGCTGCATATGTATGTTTATCACAGAATTTTTCACAATAGTAAGAACATGGAACCAACCATGCTGCCCATCAAAAGAGGACTGGATTATAAAAATGTGGTACATATATACAATGGGATATGACGCAGTCATAAAAAAGAACAAAATCACGAATTTTGCAGCAACCTGGATGGAATTAGAGCTTAAAATACTGAGTGATCTTTCACAAGAACAAAGATCTGTGTATCACATGTTGTCACTCATAAGTGGACCTTGAACAGCAACCATAATACTATAACAAAAGGATTGACAGTAGTGTGAAACTGTGGGTAGGAGGTGGGGCAGGGAAGTGGGTTCGACAGTAGTCGAGATCTGCCTGAGGGAGGTACACCTCATCAACAAGGGTACCTGCACAATGAATATTTGTACACATGACCTTGAATTGTACTCAACAATTTAAATTAAAATAAAATAAAATGAAATATATGAAAAAAGCTGAATTTATTGAGAGAGCAGAAAAGCTCCCACAGCGGGAAGGGTCCTGAAGGGGTTACCTTATTTTTGTCTTCTATGTCCTGTATTTGGGCTTTTATTTTGGTGATCTGGATACTTCTGCTGGAGTTAGGGTTTTGATGGTCTTGTTTTGCCAGCTCTCTTGGGTGATTTGTTAGAATGTTAAACTTGTGGTCTTACCATTTTCTTCATACATGTTTGTAGAGATATGAATTCCCCGCTTGTTTTCATGGCATCTCAGCACTATTGGTAAGGTGTTTCTTCATTTTCATTTGTTTCCAGGAATCTTTTAATTTCTTCTTTGACTTCTCTGTTGATCTCAGAGTTGTTCAGCATGATGCTGTTTAGTGCCTATGTCTTTGAGGGTTTTGGAGAACCTTGTTAATATTGATATTTATTTTTATTCCACTTTGGTCTGACTAAGGTGCATGACAGTAAATTGATCTTATAAAGCTTGTTTATACTCAATTTATGGCTGAGGTTTTGGTCACTCTTGAAGTACATTCCATGAGGTGATGAGTAGAATGTATAATCCGTGGTTGTTGGGTTGCGTGTTCTGTATGTATCTATCAGGTCCATTTGTTCAAGCATCGGGTTGAGATTCTGGACCTCCTTGTTGAGTTTTTGCCTCAATAATCTATCTAGGGTAAATAGTGGGTTATTAAAGTCCCCAGCTATGATAGTGTCAGAGTCAATATCTTTTTTAAGTTTACTAAGTAACTGCTTTATAAAAGCTGCTACTTTTGTGTTTGGTGCATATATGTTTAGGATAGATATTTCTTGGTGAGGAATTGAACTTTTTATCATTATGTAGTGCCCTTCTGTGCTTTTTAAATTGTTGATAACTTAAAGATTATTCTGTTCAATATTAAGATTGTGACTCCTGCTTTCTTTTGTGGTCCATTTGCCTAAAAATTTGTTTTCCATCCTCTAACATTGGTCTGTGAGTGTCCCTTCTGGTGAGAGGAGTCTCCTGAAGACAATACATTGTTGCATCATGTTTCTATATCCAATTTTCCATTCTTTGCCTTTTCAGTGGTGCCTTTAGTCCATTCACATTCAGGCTGATTATTGAGATGTGAGAGTTTATGCCTTTCATGAGGCTCTTATAGACTTTGTTGTTGTTTGTTTACTTATTTGTTTATTGGTTTTCTTTTGATTTGGAGGTTGATTTATATGTGTGTTTTCAATCTTGCAGTCGTATTGTGTGCTTTGTGGGTTCTCTGTTTTCTTGCATTCTTTGGAGGAATCTGGCTTTTCTATTTTTTTTTTCTTTCTTCTATGCTTAATACCTTCTTAAGTGTCTCTTGTAGAGCTGGTCTGGAGGCAGCATACACTCTTAAGTATTGAAAGTCTGGGAAGGATTTTAATTCTCCATCACTGTGAAGCTTAGCTTAGCTGGATAGGAAATTCCTGGTTGAATTGTTTATCTTTGAGTGTTATGAAGATTGGGCTTTATTCTCTTCTAGCCTGCAGTGTTTCTGTAGACAAGTCTGCTGTTATTCTGATTGGTCTTCCCTGGTAGGTAGTCTGACCATTTTGTCTTGCCACCTTTAGGAATTTTTCTTTTATACCTACTTTGTGTAAGAAAATTACTATGTTTCTAGGAGTTGGCCTTCTTATTTGATACCTGTCAGGGTTTTTCCATATCTCTTGTGTTAGGATTGTTGCATCTCTGATAAAATTCAGGAAGTTTTCTTGGATTACCTCTTGAAATGTTTGTTCCAGGCTGTTCTCGTTCTTCTTATCTGCTTCAGGGATACTTATCAGTCTTCAGCTTGGTCTCTTAATATAGTGACAAATCTCCTGAAGGCTTTGTACTGTCTGTTTAAGTTTTCTTTCTATGCTTTTAACAGTTCAGGTTAGTTCCAGATTTGGGTATTTAAGTTCTGAGATTTTTCATTTTGCCTCATTATTTCTGCTTTCCGTACTTGTCAGCTTATTATTTATTTCATTTACTGTATTCTTTATAGTTTGTATCTCAGTCATTAGTTCTTTTATGTTTTTGTCTTGCTTTCCTTGGTTCTTGTTCATCTTTTCTGCCCATTCCTTGATCTCTGCAGTCATGGTCTGAAACCAGTCAATCTGGGGGCTCTTTGTTGTTTGAGTTCCGAAGTCTGTATACTGGTGGACTCTCTTTGGACTTTGTATGGTGCCTATGGTTCTTCTCTGGTTTTTATTCATTTGTGGTGGGTTTTTGTTTTTTCTTTACCTCTGTTGCTCAGTGAAAAAGGGAGTCATTTTTACTACTTTTTGCTCAAACTGCTACCTCCCTTGAATAAAGCCTCTGGACTAGTTTGATTTTTAGAGCTAGGTTAGAACAGGAGAGGTATGAATGAGGTGTGTTAGGGGCTGCTAAGATTCAAAAGCTGTCTGATGATCACAATGCTTGCTGATTGATGTGTGGGCCCCGATGTCCACTTTCCACCACCTTACAGTATGTCCATACAATGGGAGCACATGTATCTCCCCTGGGTACAAAATAACATAAGGGAAGGGAAAGGAGTTAATGAAGAGAAAATGTGGAGAGAATGACAATGGAGAGAACAAAGGAAAGAAGAAAAAAAACACAAACCAGTAAACAGGAGACAAGCAAAGAGAGAGAAAAAAAGAAAGAGGAAGAGAAAACCAAACCAAAACAGTAACAAAAATAAAATGACAAAACAAAACAAACAAAGAAAGAAAAACCAACAGCATACAAACAAAAACCCCAAAGAAACTAAAATCAATAATATGAGGAAATTTTCACATTCATATATAGCCTTTTTGGACAGAAAAAAAGAAAAAGAAGGGGTAAAACAACAAAATGCCCAATCCCATCAAGCTATATTTTTTAAAAAAGCAATGTCACACAGATACAAATAATAATAATAATAAGCCAGGCTCGGTGGCTCAGCCTGTAATCCTGTGCCTTTGAGAGGCTGAGGTGAGTGGATTGCCTGAGACCACAGGTTCGAGACCCACCTGGGCAACTTGGCGAGACCTCATCGCTACAATAAATCAAAAATTAGCCAGGCGTGGTAGTGCACACCTCTAGTTCCAGCTCCTTGGAAGGCTGAGGCAGAAAGATCGCTGGAGCTCAGCAGGTCGAGGCTGCGGTGGCCAGGAGCGGCCAATGCCCTCCAGTCTGGGTGACAAAGTGAGACTCTAACTCAAAAAAAATTAATAATAATAATAATAATAATAAAAACCCAAACAACAACAGTAACAAAAATACTTATGTAATCCTTGAGCACCCTCTTTTGGCAGTTTCAAGACTTAAGGTTTCTTGTGGGTGTGACCCAAGCACTCCTTCTCTTAGCTCTCTGCAAAGGGGAGGTGTTTCAGAAGGGAAGAGCTTCTGACTTCTAAATCTGCCTCCCTCTTCACCCCTTGTGGTTGTGGAGAGGCTGGAATGTGCCACTAGCTGATCCGCGAATGTTTAACCCTCTCCGTGTGTGCTGATCATAACGTTACCCTCCTGAGGCACACGTCTCACAAATAACTGGGGAAAGGGTGCAGTGTCACCTTAAAACTCAGCCCTACTCATCTACTGTGAGTGGGAGTGAGTTCTCAGGCTGCAGTGCAGACCACAAATGTTTCAAATATAATCCCCTGTTCACTCCATGGAGTTGGGGAAAGGCTGAAAACTGCTCCAAGCTGAACTACTTATGTTCATTTCTTCTTTGTGTGTGTTGCTCAGAATGTTGCCCACCTGAATCACGCATCTGACATATTACTGAGGAAAAAGGGTACTGGGTCACTTTAAAACTCACCACCACTTCACCGTGATCTAAGGCTGGGTTCCTAAGCAGGGCTGCCATGGCTGACCACATATGCTTCAGTTGGGGGATGGGGCATCTGGGTCTCCTCAATGAGGACTCCAGTGGGGATTTTTTGGTATATTTTCTCACAGTTCCAATTGCTGCTGTCTGATCTGGGATGAAAGTTGCAGCAGCAGGCGGCACCCACTGGAGCTGAACCTCGTCATTTTATTCCTTTTTTTTCTTGGGTTAGTGCTATAGAGACGGGGCCTGCCTCTGGGCTGTAGAGTGTGCTGAGGTCTGAACAGTTGAACAGGGCAGCTGCCTAAACAGGAGATCTCGGACTTCTCTTTTCCATGAGTCCATTCGATCAGACATTCACACAACTTTTGCTGACACCCTAGGGTAAATACTGGTCTCTTCACCCACTCATTTATATGGAGAGTCATGCACTCAGACCACCTCAGTCACCATCTTGGGTTCTGTCTCCTCCCCCTTTCATTTTCTAAACATCTCTTTTTTTTCCCCCTAAGGTGACAAAATAGGATTTATTGGGAAGACAGAAAAACTCCCACAGTGGGAGGGGACCTGAAAGGTTGCCCTAAACATTTCCTAAGTACATCCAGTTTCTTCCATCTCTACTTTCACTCTTCTAGATCAATCTATTATCCCTCAACATCTTCTCTTTAGCAGCAAAGGCCAACTTTCTTGGGTTTCCTATACTTTTCCCACTCCCCTCCATGGTGTATTCACTACACTGAAGCCACAGTGATCTTTCTAGAAAGCACATATTATGACGTCCTTAGTTCTTAGTGATTCCATGTTGCTCCCTTACCATGCCTTGCCATGCCCTGCAGGGTGGCCCTGTCCACCACCCTGTTCAGGTTTCCTGTCCTCTGCCACACTTCCTGATTACAGTCATAATGGTCTCTATTTACTTTCTCAAATGTATGTTTCCTCCTACCACAGGGAATTTGGCTGCATCTGGAAAACTCTCCCCTTTCAATGGTTAATTATATTTATATTTTTAAATGTCGGTTCAGCAATTCTATCACAGAGAAACTTCCCTAATCCCCAAACTTAAATAAGAATCCCATGTTAGAAACATTCACAGTGTGGAGGGAATTCAAGATGACCACCATGGAGCAGCAGACCAGCACCACTCTCACTGAAAAGGCAGAGTAGGGTCCCAGCCACTGATAGATGGAGATGCCTTGAACACTTTTGGTGAAGCACTCTATACCCAGAAAAGGCCTCTGTGAACACACAGAGATCAGAAAATAACAGCTGACATGAGAAACTGTGAGCCCCAGCCCCTGCTATGCACAAAGCTTCCACAGGAACTGAAGCCCTACATAGTGAATAAGAGTGGGTGAGTGTATCTAAGATAATTTTGGGTCCATTTATTGCACTCCTTGCCCACAGCCATACATGAATTGTTGGTCTCACACAGGAAGATTCCTGGTCATGACTCAGCTGTAAGCAACCAGATTCCAAGAAGAATGAGGGGAAAACACCTATTCTGGGTCTGAAGCCACGAACACGGCTTCACCTTCTACTAGCTAAAATCCTTGGCTGCCTCCCAGGCAGGGAAAGCTGCCAGCAGAGAAAATCTCACTCGTGCCAAGCCCATCTTCCCAGTCAGATGTGGAAGAATCACCTCCAAGTCCTGCAGGCATACAGGGAGGAATCTCTCTCGTCCAGGGCAGGGAAATTTTTCTTTTTCAAGAACAGAGTGTGAAATTGAACAGGGAATGAGTGCAAAAAAGATATCCGATATCTTGGTGTGAAGACTTCCTGGCTACAAACCACAGATAGCAGACATGGGGAGTCAATACCCCCAACCACTCTCCACAGAATGCTAGCAGCATGGAGCAGAAAAAGAACCTGACTAGATTAAAAGTCTAGAGAAAACCTATATTTAAGAAACCAGCCACAGGGTGGAGCAAGCAGAAGAAGTAATTGACCCTCCTTTTCTCACTGAGTAATCTATATTGAATCACAGAAAAGGCACTAGAACAAAGTGTCAGTGACTAGCTTCATAACAACAAAACCGAAAGGAATTGCAGAGAGGGAAGGGAGATTTGTCACAAATGGGAAACATCAGTGAAAAAAATAGGCAACCCTCAGAGTTCTAAAGAGACAACACTTGAAAAAGCAGCTATCAGAGCACAAACAAACTCCTAAGATTGAAACAAGAAGAAATTGAAACACTAAGTAGACCAATAACAATCCAGGAAATTAACTCAGATGTAAGAAATCTCCCCACCAAAAAAGCCCAGGACCAGGTGCCTTCCAAGTTGAATTTTACAAAACATATAAGGAGGAGCTGATACCAATCTTATTGAAAGTATTCCAGAAAAACAAGAATGATGAAATTTCACCAACTCATTTTAAGAAGCTAACGTCATACTGCTACCCAAACCTGGCAAAGACACAACAAAGAAAAAGAATTACAGGCTGATCTCCTTGATAAACAAAGACACAAAAATCTCATCAAGAGTCTAACAAATCAGATCCAACAACACATCTCAAGAATCATCCACAATGACCATGTGGGTTTCATTCCCCCAATGCAAGGCTGGTTCAACATTCACAAGACCAAAAATGTAATTCAGCACATTAACAGATGTAAAACCAAGAAATACATGATTACAAATTAGATGCAAAAAAAACCATTCTACAAAATCCAGCATCCCAAGCAAATGTGTGCAGGTATCTTTTTTGTACAATGATTTGAGTTCTTCCGGGTATATTCCCAATAGGAGAATTGCTGGGTCATAAAGAAAGGGATTGGCAGTAGTGGTAAACTGTTAGGGGAGGGGGGTGGAATTGGCAGTTGAGGGAAACTGCTAGGGGAGAGAGGGGCATACCTGATCAAAAAGGGTACCTGCATAATCAACATTTGCATCCCTAACCCTGAATTGAACCCCACATCTTTATAATAAAAAACAATCATGAAAATCAGCAAAGTCTGTGAAAGGTCATTTTTTATGTCTTTCTTGTTTTGATGTACTTTTGCCAGAAATTCTTTGATACGCATATCTTATTATGCTAAAGAATTTTATAAAGGTAAAGAAAATAAGGAGCTTGAAGGGGTCGTTTTAACACAGTAGAATGCAAAGGGGGAACATGACCAAAGATGCTGTAACTAATAGCACTATGACAAACCTCCTGTGGGCACAATGTAGATTTGGGCATAACAGGTCTAAGTACGTCACTGCCCTGTTCTGCAATCACCACACATGATCTGTTCTCATAAGTGTTCTAGAGAAACTGACGAAACAAAGAAAGAGGCGGATCCCAGGAGGAACCACTGCTGTTTGTTTATGAACTTTTAGATCTCCGCTAGGCCCACAAAAACATATGTGAATACAGTGAATACACATTTAGAATACCAGGATTTAACTACATATGTTGTTTCATAACACGTAATAGTTCATGGACAGGCTCTCACTTAAATATATAAAGATGTATGATAAACAATATTCCATAACACTGGTAACCTGTAATTGATTTAACCAGTATAATGCAGTAAACAAGAGCAGAAGATTTTGAATCTCAGTCCAAGGTGTGAATATCAGCTCTGCCAAGTGCTAGTTGTGACCTCGAAAGTTCATTAACTCATCATCCTTGCAGTTTCCTGGGATAATAATGGCATCACCACACCAGGATTTGAAACATACTTTGAGGCCTCACTGCACATTAGTCTTTAATGTACAAAGCAGATGAAATACACCCTTCCTCACTTCCCTGTGACAAGAGCTGTGGAGATAAGTAGAGTAGGGAGGTAGGTAAGAGGAAGAAGGAAGGAGGGGAGAGAGCACCAGGAGGAGGGGAGTTTTAAACAGGGAGGGAAGGATCAAGGTAGACTCCACCAAGGATATTACATTTGTATAAAGACCTGTAGTGGGTCAGGAAATGAGGCATGTAGATTCCAGGTAGAAGCAAAGGCCCTGAAGCAAGATCAAGCCTGGCATTTGGAAGAAGCAGCAAAAAGTCAAAGCTCCCATGTGATCTGATTAGATGGTTTGGGGGCCTTAGGCAAATTGGGATCTGTAGCAGGAGTTCCAAGCTGAGGAGTGACATGATATCACTTACACTGTGTAAAGACAGACTGAAGAGACTAAGAACCATATAGAAGACTGTGAGGTTATGGCAATATTGCAAAAGAGTGATGGTGGCTATTCTGGGCTGGGGGATGGCAAGAAGCAGTTATATTATGAATATGCATATAATAAAAATATGTATATGAATATATATTGAATGGAAATTCTTCCTTCAGAAATTTATTAAATAAAACATAAGGATGGAGAAAAAGAATGAAGTTAAAGATAACATCAAGTTTTGTTGCAATAAGGGGCAAAAAACCGAGATAGTTCTGGAGGGAATATAAATTCATCGGGTTTTTAAAAGCTTTTGTGGTAACGAAAATAATACAATAAATATGAGCAAACAGGACAATGCAGAGAATTACTCATAGGATAATGTCACTAAATCAGCATGTGGAGGTAAAACTGGTCCCATTAGAGCATCAGAGTTAAAAGAACATGAACTGTCACAAGAGAAAAGTCAGAATGTATGAGATCAAATCAGTGAATGTACATTGGCTTTTGGAGCTTGTGGAAGTTGTTCTGATTGCTTTTTTGTGGTCTATGTAAGAAGTCACCTCTTTAAATGAGAATTTGGAATAGGGATTAAAGATTTAGTAAAGATGGAAAGACCAGCTACGATGATCATGAGAGTGGGAGAGTGAAAGAACTAGGGGCACTTAGGAAGCTCGTAGCTCAAACAGAACCCAAAAGAGTGAGGATGGACAGCATTTTGTTATTTTTCCAGTGATGTATCAGGAAGGGAATGTGGCCAGTCCTCAACTACACCTAGACCCAGAAGCTCAGTCACGCTTCCAATATACTTACTATCTCTCACCTCTGTGACTCTATCTCATTCTTGTGCAAACCTGCTGCAAACCTTCTGTCCTGCTTCTCGGGCTCATGTGTGAGAAGTGTGGCCACTAGCAAAACCTCTCTTGTGCATCTCAACATCCAGGAACCCAAAGAGAGATGGCCTTCCCTTTCTCACTTACCAAATCCCTGACTAATGACTCCGACATGGCTTAAATCAGATGAACAAACCTAGACTACTTAACTATAGCTCAGAAAATGCAGGAGTACATCAGGAAAGGTGCTAAAGTTGTCCAGGCATTAATGACAAAATGAGGGTGAGGATGAAAGAGGGGTGCGGATGGTGAGGGAGCGGCACTTCAAGGGAAATACAGGAATGAATGGATGAGAGGAGGGTAAAACGAGAAGTCTTCTGAAAGACAACCTAAAGGAAAATGAAAATTGGTGCATGTCTGGGATGAAGGAAAACAAGGCGTCCGGTGGAGGGAAATGAAGAACCCTTCTGGCCCACTTGCCTTCACCACCTCCATTCACTAGAACTTCTGTGAGGAATTTGACAGCTTTGGGTGTTGTATCTCCAACTGAATAATGTGTGTTTGCTTTAAAGAATGTTTGAAGATTGAAATGTGGGACTTATGTAAAGCCTACTGAATGATGTCATAAATAATAATACAGGGCCAGGCATAGTGGGTCACATCTGTAATTCTAGCACTTTGAGAGGCCGGTGTGGAAGGATAAGATTGCTTGAGCTCAGGAATTCATGACTAGCTCGGACAACACAAGGCCCCGTCTCTACAAAATTTATTAAAGGTTAGCCAGAAAGGGTGGTGTACATCTGTAGTCCCAGCAACCCTGGAGGCTGAAGCAGATGAATTGAATAGCCCAGGAAGTCGAAGTCGCAGTAAGCCATGGTTGTGCCACTGCACACCAGCCTGGATGACAAAGTGAGACCCCAACTTACTAATGATGGTGATGATGATGCAAAGAGGAATGGATTATGAATGAGGGTGCTGATAATTCACAACAGGCCTTGCATAGGAGGGAACTTGGAGAGGATCTGAGAGAGAATCATCTCCTCTCTCCAAGTCTCCTCCGGTCAGTGTCCCTCTTTCCACATCTTCCACCCTACCAGCTACTCTTTTTACTTAGGGGTAGTTCCTCTTTCAACCACCAGCTGTTTCATCCCCAATTAGCACAGCCTGACTTGAGCCTCCTGAGTGGGAGGTGAGATCCTTGGGAGAGGAACAACAGGAGGGCATTCCTATGAGTACTCCAGGATACCTTGGTCAGTGGCCCTGGGGTAAAGAGTTACGATGTGGAATGTAGAATCATCCTGTGTTGAACTTAAGACTTTGTTCTGCCACCAACTAGTTTGAGATATGATCACATTCTCTGCAAAATGAGTATGATCATATGCACCCCAGTCTTTGTCAATTACAAGAAATAATATTTGTAAACTGTTTAGGACAAAAGCTGATTTATTTCCTTTTTTCTCTTTTAATTTTTATTTAAAATTGTGGGGTACAATTTAGGGCTAGGTATACAAATATTCACCGTGTTGGTACCCTTATCGATGTGGCGTGCCGCCCCCCCCCCCGGGTAGATATTGACTACTGTCAATCCCACGTCCCCACCCTCCCACCACCCTCCTTGCAGTTTCCTGCCACTTTCAATCCTTTTCTTATAGTAATATAGTAGTTGTTTAAGGTCCAATTATGAGTGAGAACATGCTAAAATCAGCTCTTTTCTTCTGTGAGAGATCACGCAGTATTCTAAACTCCAATTCCATCCAGGTTGCTGCGAAGTTCATGAATTTTTTCTTCTTTATGCCTGTGTAGTATTCCACTGTGTATATGTACCATATTTTTTTATCCAGTCCTCTTTTGACGGGCAGCATGGTTTGTTCCATGTTCGTGCTATTGTGAACAATGCTGCAATACACACACATGTGCAAGTATCTTTTTCATAGAGTGACCTGAGTTCTTCCGGGTATATTCCCAGTAGGGGGATTGCGTGGTCATATGGAAGGTCAATTTTGAGAACTTTTAGGAATCGCCACACTGATTTCCACAGAGGCTGAACTAGTTTGCACTCCCACCAACAGTGTAGAAGTGTTCCCTTTTCACCACATCCTGTCCAGCATCTGTTATTTTCTGAGTTATTGATGATGGCCATTCTGACTGGAGTTTGATGGTATCTCAATGTAGTTTTAATTTGCATCTCCTTGATGACTAGTGTGACTGAACATTTTTTCATAAAACTATTGGCTGTTCTTATGTCTTCTTTTGAAAAGTGTCTATTCATATCGTTAGCCCACTTTGTAATAGGGCGTTAGGTTTTTTCTTTTTTTTTAATTTCAATATATATTTTTTATTTTAAAATTGTAGGGTACAGTTAAGGGTTAAGTATACAAATATTCATTGTGGAGGTAACCTTGTTGATGAGGTGTGTCCCCATTCCCCAGACAGATATTGACTACCATTAATCCCACCTCCCTTCCCCTCCCTGCCCCTCCCATAGTTTCCTGCCACTGTCAATCCTTTTGTTATAGTATTACAGTAGTTGTTGAAGGTCCACCTATGAGTGAGAACATGTGATGCTCAGATCTTTGTTTCTGTGAGAGATCACTCTATATCATAAGCTCTAATTCCATTCAGGTTGCTGCGAAATTCATGATTTTGTTCTTTTTTATGGCTGTATAGTATTCCATTTTGCATATGTGCCACATTTTTTAATCGAGTCCTCTTTTGATGGACAGCATGGTTGGTTCTATGATCTTGCTATTGTGAACAATGCTGCGATAAACATACGAGAGCAGGTATCTTTTTCATAGAGGGATTTGAGTTCTTCAGGGTATATTCCCAATAGGGAGATTGTAGGGTCATATGGAAGGTCAATTTTTAGAACTTTTAGGAATCACCACACTGATTTCCACAGAGGCTGTACTAGTTTACACTCCCACCAACAGTGTAGAAGTATTCCCTTTTCACCACATCCTCTCCAGCATCTGTTATATTTTGAGTTATTGATAATGGTCATTCTGACTGGAGTTAGGTAGTATCTCAGTGTAGTTTTATTTTGCATCTCCTTGATGACTAGTGAGGTTGAACATTTCTTCATGTATCTGTTGGCTACCCATATGTCTTCTTTTGAGAAGTGTCTGTTCATATCTTTTGCCCACTTGGTAATGGGGTTGTTTGTTTTTTTCTTTTCATCACATTTGAGTTCCTTGTAGATCCTTGATGTTAGGCCTTAGTCAGACATGGAGTTGGCAAATATTTTTCCCCATCTGTGGACTGTCTCCCTGCTCTCTTGGTGGTTTCTTTGACTTTGCAGAAGCTTGTCAGTTTAATGAGTTCCCAATTGTCTATCTTACATCTTATTGCCTGGGCACTTCGGGTTTTGACCTGGAACTGGTTGCCAGTTCCAACTTCCATAAGAGTGTCTCCCATACTTTCCAAGGTCCTTATAGTTAGAGGTTTTACATTTAGTTCTGTGATTCATTTAGAGTTAATTTTTGTGTATGGGGATATGTAGGCATCCTGTTTTAATCTTCTGCATGTGGTCATCCAGTTTTCCCAGCATCATTTACTGAATAGGTCCTACTCTCCCCATTGGTGGTTGGTGGAGGCTTTGTTGAAGATGAGTTGGTTGAGAAACTGAAGTTTTGCTTCTGGAATTTCAATTCTACTCCATTGGTCTCTATGCCTGTTCTTGTACCAATACCAGGTTGTTTTGATTATTTGGGGTTTATAATATAGCTTAAAGTTGGGAGTGTGATACCTCCTGTTTTGTTTTGTTTTTTTACTGAGGATTGTTTTGGCTATTCTTGGTCATTTATGTTTCCATATGAATTCCTGTACTGGTTTTTCTAGGTCTAAGAAGAATGCTGCTGGTAATTTGATGGATATTGCATTAAATCCCAGTCTTCTTCTTGTTTGTTCATGCATTTGTTTCTGCTCATGGTGGGTGGGGTGGGAACAGTCAATGGGATATCACACCTTACACTGCTCCAGTGCTGAAAGGCACTGATGCCCAGCTATGACCAGGTGCCTGAGACTCTGTTGAGGAGATGCCAATTCTTCCTCCCTCCACTTTCTGCTCAACTTCAGGAGAAACAGATAGAGATAGGGCCTAGTTGTGAATCCTTCTCCTCCTCACCCCATAGACCACGTAGCAGCCTCCAACATTACCTCATAATTGTTATCGCTTAGAAGAAACCCTGTACAGGTCTTTGCTTTCTGATGCCAGAGGTGAGGCAACTGAGCAGAGCTGAGCTGAGCTAGGATAGAAATCAAGAGATCTTGGAATCCAAGCCACAGCAACATGTTTACTAGAATCAGCCCATCTCCAATTTAAAATCAGCACCCTTCTCTGGGACCCCCAGGTTACTCCTGCAGGAGGACACAGGACCAATCCAGGGGTCTTTGTGGTGCTGTAGGAGTGCTGACAGGTCTGAAGTGGCAGAGACCATTTCTAAGTCTTTGGGGTCCAGACAGACTGCAAGGAACAGGAAATGGAAGAGGAGGCTTTGTACAGGATGGTAAGATTCCAAAAGACAAGGGTGGGAGTGAGGAATTTGCAGGGAAAACTGACATCCCAGGCATGAAGACGTGAGTGAGCAAAGTGGAGTCCAACCAAGGCCTTAAGGTCAGCAAGGTTGAAGAGGCTGAGAGTCAGTAGAAGAGGCTGAGGAGGACTGGGCATGGCTGTGTTAGACCTTCCACAAGCTTCACTCACTGAAGCCCTCAAGGACCCCACCATGGGGTGGGAGGATACTGCACTTCATTCCTACCACCAGGTGTCCATTAGCAGGCCAGGGAAAAACTGAAGCAGTTTTCCTGAGAGACAACCTCTGACTTTGCGTCTCCTGGTATTCTCCAGGAAATAGAAGGCTGGGAAGGACCTGAGATAAAATAAGCTTTTCAGCTCACTCCCAGGGAGGCAGGTTTGGGGTTCACAGAGGAAGCTCAGGTTAGCACAACTGGCAGAGAAGCAGAGCTACAAACCAGGTTTGTGATGTGCACTAGACACCCCCTCAACAACACACACAGAAACACACACGCTACGAACCCCAAGGGAGCCCTGCATAAAGTCTGCAAAGGAAGCCTTGTGGCAACCCCATGTGGACTTCCACCCAACCAGGCACTCTCCCAGCTCTGCACCCAGAAGCCAGGTCCTAACTCCCCCTAATGGTGCATCATCATCACCTCTGCACTGTCTCCATGCAAGGTTGGTATTCTCAATATGACTCACACTAGGAACATAGCAGAGATGGTGAGGACTTGTCACTCTCAGGCAGGCAGGGTCCCCCTTGAGATGGCTTCTTGAGAAGACGGGTCAGGAGATGTGACAATGACAGGGCATCTTGAATGTGAGGATATTCTGGGAAGGTGAACAGTGGATGTGACAGGGCTCCCAGTGCCCCAGCAGCTGTGGCCACAAACTCAGGGTAACACAGAACAGAGACAGCTGGAACTGAACCAGAAATGAGACTGGCAAGTGTCTGCAGCGTGAGGTCAGTGTACAGGTATCCCGGGACTGCCAGACTCCCCTGCTTTCTCCAATTAGATGATCTTCATGTTCCAGGCTGGGCTATGGACATTACCGTAGACAGCAGCAAGAGGCCTCTTTTCTTCTAGATGTTGCTCCCTGGTTCCCTGGAATGACTGACAGAGATCCTGGAACATCTAGAGGGTATGGTAGATGCAGAGGGAAGCCCAGAACCAGCGCCCACTGACATGCACTGCTTATGAATTCCCCCAGAGGACCCATCACAGTATCAGCCTCAGTTGTAAATTATCCTAGTAAATACTGTTGATTTTCCAGAAGCAGACAAACAGACAGTGGGGCCAGAAATGGTAGATTCTGGAAGCCCAGGACTGGGCAGTGAGGAACTGGGAGTGTCCAGGCTGTCAGTGCTCCTGGCCTCACCTTGGCTGTGACCTCCTGAGACTCTTGCTGGCTGAGATTCATGCAGTGAATGCCACCATCATCAACCCCTTGGTCCTCCCGGTCGACTGCACATGGGGCATACACAGACAAAGCTTGAATCTGTGTCTTGGGAGCCTGTATTCCTCCCCAAAGCCATGAACCCCAAGGCCACGGCCACACCCTCCATACTTTCTGCAGGGCTCACTCCCAAAAGACAAACTCAGGAGGGAGTTCTAGTATGGGAGAGGAAGGATCTCAGCCCAGAAAGAGAAGGGTTACCTGCCTTTCCTTGTCTCCATCTCCATCTTCTCCTTCTTCCAACATGTCTCCCAGTGAGATAGTCCAAATCCCAGATCAACAACATAAGCACGATGATCCTAAAAATGTTTCACAGAAGGAGACCCATGTCCTGTCCATGTGATCCTGTTTGACTCACACCGAAAGAATGAGGAAGGCTAAGGCAGAGGGAACTGGACAGACCCAACACCAAGGGGAGACAGAGGGAGAAAATGAGTGGAGACGTGAGAAGAGGCCTGGGGCAGAAGAGGAAGAGGGAGGAGCATGGCAGGTCCATATATTCAAGTGGCTACAAAGCTGCTGCCTGGGGCCAGGGACACTGAGATGTCAAGACCATGTCTGCACCAATGAGCAGCTCATAACCCAGGAGGGAAGACAGAAAACAACCATCACACAGAAGGATCGCAGCTGCAAGAATGGTTCACACCTTATCACCTTGAATAAGATCCTCAGAAAGAGCCTCTCAGGGGAGGTGCTTGATAAACTGAGTCTTGAGGGTTGAGTGAGGATTTCCCATGTATTCAGGGTGAAACATTCCAAGGAGGAGGAGCAATGTGTCAGGAAATGACGTGTCAAAATGCCAGTCTTGAGTGTTACCAGATCCCCACTGAGGCTGAGGACGGACAGGGCAGGGAGGATCTGGACAAGGAGGTATGGAGAGAGGCAGGAGTCTGTGTCCAGAGGGTCTTGTGGTCCTGCTGATGCTGAACTTTAGCTGAGACTCCAAGATGGGTGTGGGGAAGAGGTAACAGGTGATTATAGGTTATGCTGACACTGCAGACCCTCCAGCAGCCCCTAGTGAAAGAGTTAGGGAGGATGAGGGAGCACCAGGGAACCACATAAGTTGTTTATCCAGTGAAATCTGGTTTTCAAAAAACTTTGCCAGAAGCAATTCTGTGCAAAGTGTATATATAGTTGAGGACTGAAATGTGGGCTGAGGGACATCTGAACCCTGAATCCTATGCAGTATAACAGGAGGTCAACTCTCACCTTTGACACAGACAATGACACGATCCAGTCTGCTTTTCCTAAGTCCACTCTGGACACCCAAGGAGGATGGATGAAGTGGGGGAACTGCTGGAAGGTTGTTGCCTGGACTGGCAGGGACATGGGGGTGGGGCTAGGGCATGCATAGGAGAGATGGGTAAAGGCAAAGTCATGAGGAGATGACTCCCAGAAGTCTGAGGGTGACCAGATGGAGGTGGTACTGATACACAAGGTGGAGAGGAGAGCCCAGAATCGTGGGGTCCCAGAGCTACCTGAGCTCCAGATGCCCCTCTTCTCCAAAAGACTACACTCTCAACTCACCTTGCAAACAGAATTTTTCAAGGACTTCTGTGGTATTGTTCTGGTCCACCTGGCTACTGACCACACAGGTGAGGTTGCCCTTGTACTGGCTCAGGGGCAGGCTCACAGCCAGAGTCGAGGGGTTGGGGGCAGGTCTTGGTGTCCTTCTCTGCTCCAGCTCCTTGGGAAGGCCTTGGCTCCCCCAGGTCACATTCAGATCCGCTGTGGCCCCTGGGGCCCTGCACTCCAGGGTGACATTGCACCAGCCTGATGTGATGGATGGTGATGTGGCCAGGATCTCAGGTTGGGGCACAGGATCTCAGGAGAGGACAAAAGAAAGGAACTTCACATGTGTGAAGAACATGGATCTTCACACTTTCTCCATTTTCTCACTAAAGTCATGGTATCTCATTATTAGGAAAGTGGGTGTATTTTATACATAAATTACAATTTGGCATAAAATAGACTCTGACAACAAGAAGGGGGACCTTTGAGGTCAGTTCCACACGTTTCCCTTACATTGAACAAGTCTTCAAAGTCTCCCCCTGACAAAAAACAAGTCTGGGCTCCACCATCCCAGGTTCCATTATACTCAGAAACTGGGGGCTTTTCTGGAGGGGAAGCAGTCTGGGACAGAAGGGCTTGTCCTGGATTAAGGGTACCTCCCTGAGTCTCTAGCTAGACGGTGCCTGGGTAAGCACAGCCCAGGTGGGATAGGACATCAGGATAGCTCTGCGAGGTCAGAGAGAGCACCAGTCTCCCAAAACTGGACACAGTTGAGGGGACACAATGGTAGCAACAAGGAATGACAACTCTGAGTGAGGTTAGGATGTGACACTGAACCTGAAGTGCCGACAGGAAGAGAAGAGACAGGTTCATAGGCAGGTCCTAGAAATGACAGGAGACCAAAGCTGCACAAACCACTCTCTCCTCAGCAGGAGGTTCCCTGTGCAGGGAAGAACTGGAGGAAGGAAATAACTGGCTAAATGAGTTTCCTAAAAAGCATTGCAGTATAAACTCCTACACCTATGGAGGTTTTGAGGACTGGATTGTGGAGGTTTGAGTGAGTGAGGCTGGCCTGGGTCTAGGGCTGAGTGGGAGTAGAGGGATGGCATTACTAGATATACAAGGATTTCCTAGAGTGGTGGGCAGAACAGTGGCCCCAAACATGTCCACATTCTAATCCTGGGAACCTGGGAAGAGTTTAGCATAAGTGGCATGGAGAATTCAGCAGGCAGATAAGATTAAGGTTGCTAATTAAGTGATAGCTGAGAGATCATTCTGGATTATGGAGTGGGTTCAGGGTTCACCAGGATCCTTAAAAGTGAAGGGGGGGGTTGAGAAGGATGCAATGTGAGAAGGACTCAATTCACCTTTAATGGCTTTAAAGATGGAAGCAGGTGGCCACGAGCCAAGGGATGCTGGCAGCCACAAGCAGGTGACAAAGGAAAGTAAAGATTCTTCCCTGAAGCCTCCAGAAAGAACAGCCCTGCCAACACTTTCATTATTGCCCAGTGGAACCTGTGTCAGGCCTATAGCCAATAGCACAATGAAATAAAAAAATTTGTGGTAATTTTTATGCCAATAATATGAAATGACTACACAAATTATGAAGCATCATTTAGATAAAGAACAACTAGCATTATTAGAAGAATTACTAGTTTGCCAAACTTCCATTTCCTCTTCCAAAACATTGGAAGGGATTTTCTCCCTGGTGTGATTATCTGCTCTTCATCTGTGCTGACCTCATTTGTACAATTTTCAAGAGAGAAAATAGAGCCTAAAGGCTGGAGTCTGAATGGGTTCTTCAAAATGAGGTCAATAGGACACTCTAGGTAGAGAGGAAGAATGTATGTCAAAGGATAGAGGAGAGGGTATTACTTACCATAGACGGTGAGGTAGAACACCCAGATAAAGTTTCTTCCTCCACTTAAGGTTACATGAGCCAGGTACTGCCCACTGTCCTAAGCAGTCAGGTTCTCAATCATGAGGGATGTCCTGTTGGGCATATGGTCCCTATGCTGGAACTTGTCCTGGAGGCCGACCCACTTGGAGGACTTGACTCCCCTATAAACTTCCAGCATGAAAATGAAGTCTGTCTCGGGGCCAAAGCCCCACAAGACCTTCTGCAGTTCATCTCCTGGAGCAACTCCTGACTTATTGATCATAGAAAAAAAGATGGTGTCTCCTCAGATTCTCTTCAGAGTAACAAGTATTCTACATCTTTCATTCCCTGTGCTCCAGAACTCTGGGCTGCAGTGCTGTAGACACCTGGGAAATTTGAAAGAGGAAATGTATGTGTTTCCACCTTGAGAACAAATGAAAGTACCACAGAAATTTTTGTTTTAATGAAATACACCCAAAATTCGCTTGATTCTAGGAATGAACCTGGTACAACGAATTTGAAGCATATCTTAGATCAAGTCCTGGTTCTAGTGAAGGATGGCCTTGAATGGTTTACTCAGCCTACCTACATTTCAGTTTCCTTACCTGCCCCATGATGAGAAAAGAATCACATGAGATCATGGGGCACAATCCCCTGCATGTCCTGTACATGCTAAGTGCACAACAGTAGCAAGCTGCTGCTAAAGGGGCTCCCAAAGGTGCCTCCCTCCTCCTGCCCACACCTGTGTCATCTCCTCCCCTGGAGGGTGGGCTGAACCTAGCAATTTGCTTTTAACAAACAAAATACAGCAAGTGTTTGGGTATCACATAGGGTGCCAGATTCTGCATGACAGTAACCTCTGACTCGCTCTCTCTCTCTGTGTCTTTCTGTCTCTCTTGCTGGCTCTGAAGAAGCCAGCTGCCATGCTATGAGCTGCTCTGTGGAGAGGGATATGTGGCAGAGGACAGAGGGCAGCCTCCAGCCAGCACCCTCACTTCATGATTGAGAGTCTAAGTCACAGGACCAAGGGAAACCATACCTGCATCCTGACCCCAGCAACGGTGGGACAGTGCACGGTGTGTGTTAAGGCACTGAGTTCTGGGGTACGAGTCTTACAATAATAGATAACAAAGACAATAGCAATGTTTACTTTGCTTTGCCTAAGACCTCACTCAGATGGTAGGCACAGTCCCACAAGGTGGAGCCACGAGCACTTAGGAGAGTCCCCTTTTCAGTCCCCAGAGCAGCCGCCTCATAGACCCAGAATGCTGGGCCATCTGCCCTCCCCAGAAATTAGGTCCACACTGCATTTCAACACCTGCATGGCCACCACACCAAACACAACCTCCATGTGGAGGCACTTTAAAATATCTTACAATACAAAAGTTTCTTCTTCCTTCCCCCAAAATGTGACCTACTCACGTTATCTTTTCATAACCAGGAAAGAGCACTTGAGAAAAAATGTTGAAGACCTCTTTTACAGTAATATTTGTATGCCGACTTAAAGGTGCATCTGCCTGGGACCAGCTCCAGCCGGGTTCAGGGTATCCCAAAGGTGGAGACGGCATCGGCGATTGGGGGGAAGAAGAGAGAGAAAGAAAGAGACTGGACTCCAATCTAGTGCAGAAGCGATGTGTGTTATTGGGAATTATCTTCAAATTCAGTTTCCCATAGTAAATAGGCTCCTCCTGACAAACAGCTTTTAGCAAGTTGTCGCCAATCTTGTGGTGTCATCCACTGAGTGGCAAATTGTTCCATAATAGTAATAGTATAAGGAGCCATAGGACCATACCGAGTACAAGCCTCTTTAAGTTCCTTAATTAATCGATATGGTAGCGGCTCCCAGTGAGGTACCTCGTTTACTGTGCCTTCTTCCATATAAATTACTGGAAAGCAAGAAGACAAGGTAAAATCTCCCTCTTCTTCTGCCTTTTTTCTGGCTCCCTGCATGCCTACATTAGTCGGAGACACATACCCAGGTGTGAATTTTGGTGTTTGCAACTTATTTCTAGTAAAGGGTATGGGAGGAGGTGCCTTGGCAACATTAGCAAGATTTTTTTCACTTGTGATACCCAATCACTTCTTCCATTTCCTCCTCGGGGAAAAATTCATCACCTAAAAGAGGCGCCGAGGCTACGGCCAGCAGGGGAGTGTCTTTATTTTTGGCCGGAATTTTGGAGGAATCGTACTGTAGGTAAAAAACATCCCGGATAATATTCCATAAAGCTAAGGCATACAAAATGCAAGAGTCAAGACAACCAGTTCCTTTATTGGACAATATGTGCAAAATACTAATAGACATCAGAATACTTATGAACAAACTCACTCTGGCCCATGATTCTGCTATGGCTCTTAAACTGCTCAGCCTTCCTTGCTCTGCCTGTCTCTACAGAGTGGTCCTGAAAGAGAAAGCTTACCTTGAGGTCCTACGTTCAGGCGCCACTTGCCAGAGACCAGTTCCAGCTGGGTTCAGGGTACCCCAAAGGTGGAGATGGCATCAGCGATTGGGGGAAAGAAGAAAGAGAGAGAGAGAAAGAAAGAGACTGGACTCCGGTCTAGTGCAGAAGCAATGTGTGTTTTTGGGAATTACAACGGGTCTTTTATACACAAAGTCAGATGTGGGAGGGGCGTCCCCCACCCACCAGAAACCTTAATCCATGAAAACTTAATCAATGATTGCCTTTAAACCCTTTTCATATGATAATCTTAAAATCCTATAACAAAGGATAAACTAATCTGTGACTGACATATTCTATAAACCTTTTTCATCCTAAGTTGATTGATTTATACCAAGCTAAACAATTCTATA